>JAMKPZ010002915.1:0-23074 GCA_024699675.1 Amphibolis antarctica
CCCCCCCCCCCTTTGAAGTTCGTTAAAGCATGGGGTTAGGAGAGGACTTAGACTTCCTGTGTGACGGGAACCGCCAAGTTATATTTCTTTGTACACCCGATCGGCCACTACCAGCAAGGATACTTGCCGAAGGCGTCATCTCAGAAATCTTTTCGGGGCATCGAGAATGTAGACTTACATTTCCCAGGAAACAGGAACTGCCGAGTTGTACTTCTTCGTACACCTGAACGGCCGCCGACAACACGGATGCATGCCAGAGGCGTCATCCCGGAAATCTTTCCAGGGCATCGGGAATGTAGACTTACATTTCCTGAGAAATAGGAACCGCCGAGTTGTACTTCTTGTACACTTGGACGGCCACCGCAGGCTAGGATGCATGCCGGAGGTGTCATCCCGGAAATCTTTCTGGGGGATCGAGAATGTAGACTTAAATTTCCTGGGGAATGGGAACCACCGGGTTGTACTTCTTCATACACCCAGATGGCCGTCGTCGGCAAGGGTGCATGCCAAAGGTGTCATCCTGGAAATCTCTCCGGGGCATCGGGAATGTAGACTTACATTTTCCGGGGAACGGGAACCGTCGGGTTGTACTTATTCGTACACCCAAATGGCTGCTGCCAGGAGGGATGTATGCCGGAGGCGTCATCCCGGAAATCTTTCCGGGGCATCAGGAATGTAAACTTACATTTCCCGGGAAACGGGAACCGCCAGGTTGTACTTGTTCGTACACCCAAATGGCCGCCGTTGGCAAGGACGCATGCCAGACGCGTCATCCCGGAAATCTTTCCGGGGCATCGGGAGGGTAGACTTACGCCTCCCGGAAAGACATGCGATGATTGGATAAAAATGCGTAAAACTTGCTGGGAAACTAAGAGTTTCCACATAAAAAGAATTCATAGGAGGGTCGCAACCGAACCGAAATCGACCTTGCTGGGTGGATTCACCCGGATGGGAGGATGGCCACCAGTACATTTAGGCGTTTTTCTGAAGGAATGATACCCGGGTCCGTCCTCTGACCTTTCCCTTGCATGGGGAAGGTGTTACGTGGTCAGGGCTCGAGAAAGACATCGTGAAAATGTACATAAAATGACGAGGATGGAAGGGCTTACCTATAGGGAGTTGGCGGCGGTGGTCGGAAGTCCTCGCTCCGGTGCGGCGAATGGGCGTTGGGGCTTTGAGCATCTCCCTTCCTTCAGAACTTCCAGCTGGCGTCTTCTCTAAGGGGCGAAAGCGTGCTAAGCATCTCCCACATCCGTACGATGGTTTCTCTAAGAGGTGGAAGCCTGTTGAATGAGGTGGGAGGCCGCTTCTTTTATATGGGGTCACCTTCCTTCTTTGGGGCACCCGAAGATGGAAGCCGGCGTGAATCCCGGTTTGATTACGTGATCCGCATAATTGATTGATTTGCGAGATTTAAGTTATTAAATCCTGTCGTATCTCCTAATTGATTCTGCTTGCCTTTCTGGGTAGTTACCCGGCAGCTGCTACATGGCAGTCGGATGCCGGTTAGTTCCATCCGGCTACTTCACAAAAGGGGAGTATGTTGGCTTAAATGGGTTTTTGGGGAGCCGACTGTCGGCTATTTGTACTGGCTTTCCAGCGGCAGGCCAGCTGGTTTCCCAAACCATCTGTGCAAAGATGGGTTTTTTGGGGACCTGACTACCGGCTGTTTGTACCGGCTTGTCGGTGGCATGCCGACTGGTTCCTTGAACCATCTACGCCAATGGGGTTTTGGGGAGCCGACTGCTGGTTTTTTGTATCGGCATGCTGGCGGCTGGCCGGCTGTCCCCCCCCATTGAAGTTCGTTTAAGCATGGGGTCAACAGTATGAATTGTTTAAGATGTTAGAGAATGAGTTAATTTCTAATATGAATTCAAGAATTTGGGATATCATAACCAACCTTGGAAGGGAAATCTCTATGCATGAACAGATTCAAAAAATTCTAAGAAGCCTTACTAATGAATGGGAAAAGAAAACCACAACTATTTAGGAAGTAAAAGATCTGTCAACACATACACTCGAGGAGCTAATTGAGAATCTCACTACATATGAGGTACAACTCAAAGCTACCCAAGATGAAAAGGATGAATTCGCAAAGAAGGTAGAAAAGAAAATGGAAACTGCATTTCGAGTTGACTCGAGTGATAGCAGATTAGATAATGATACTGACGTGGAGATGCTTGCAAGAAAATTTTGAAAATTCGCTAGGCTCAAGAAACACATGAGGAACACTTCAAACTATTAATCCTCTTAATGCTACAACTGTAACCAAAAAGGGCACATAAAGAGGCACTACCCATTATTGAGAAATCAACATGGAAAGGAGGAAAACAAGTACAAGAAGTATGAGAAATTCAAAAAGTCCTTCAAAGCAATGTGAGATGAACTTAGTTTGTCAAGTGACGATGAATAAAATATCTCAAAGGAAGATCAAGCTAACATATGCTTCATGGCACAAGAAGATGAGGTACACTCCGATTCTCAAAACTTTGTTGATAAGGATGTTTATGATCATGATGAACTCATGGATGTATATTTTACCATGTTTGATAAATATAAAGAACAAAAGAAATTGTTGAAAAAGGAAACTGCTTGTGTTGATAACTTGTAACAAGAAAATAATAGGATTTTAATTGAAATTGAAAAGCTTAGAAAGGAAAATAGAGCTTTGATAGAAAAACAAAATAATACTATAGCATGTCTGAACTTGAAAGGGAAAATGATGCATAGAATGATACAATAAGTTAGCTAGTAAAGGAAATTAAAGATCCTCTTGACTAGAAAAGCAAAACTGATTGTATTAGTTATGATTTGAGAGAAGAAAATATTATGCTAAAAAATAAAATTAAACAATTATCAAGCAATACATTTAGAAACAATGCATATAATAGAGAGCATATGCATAAATGCACTCTTGCATATAGACCCTCATACAGGTTTGATGACATAGCCTCTTGTAGGGGCTACATAAGAAGAGTATACAATGGGGATTTTGTTTTTGTTCTCAAGAGGGGGTAGAAAAATATGTGGCTACCCTCTAGAAACAAATTCAACATAATTAGAACTAATACTCATGGACCCAAAAATATGTGGGTACCAAAAGCTTTATTGTCCTCTTCTATGGGCAATACTCATGAGCCTTGTTAATTATTTCTCTTGTCTTCCTTCCCTTGTTGGCAAGAGGCATTCACACCAATAGCTTTTGCTAGGATTAATTCCATATGTTCGAGTTTGAGGTTTTTGAGAAAATAGAAAAGCATCCAAGAACATCCACCATCCACCACATTTAGAGAAATAAATTTAACAAAATAGATAACTATTTAAAATATTGGAGGAGGTTGATGAGAAAACATCAAAATGAAGATAACTTAGATTAGCAAAGCAATACAGTGGGGTTATTTCCCCCAGCTAGGTAGGTTGACTCCTTGTATCTCCTTTATGAGGGCTTTCACCTCTGCTAACTCTTGTCTTAGGGAGACCTATTGTTCTGATAAGCAGAGGGAAAAGTTGAAGATAGAAGAAGATAGCACGCAAGCCTTGATACTTCGAAGTGAAGCCGAAAGAAGACCGGCTACTCTTTTTACAAACGAATGTTCAGACTCAAAAGTGTGCATTTTATTGATATTAATTCATGTGTTTTAATGAGTTTTATTTGCATTCTGCATTGAATTATGATGATTACAAGGTTAACTATACTTTCGAGCAGTATGCACGATTATTCACTTTAATGATGCATGAATTACATTTTGAGTCGTTAATTATGTTTATGTTTATTACCTATTGAGAAAGGAATGAATGATTGACATTTGACTCTTTAGGTTGCTAATAGACCGATTAATATATAAAGAAAGCCTTGTGATTTATGCTTAAATGCAAGTCCGAGGGTTAAGCTGTTTACCCATGGACTTATCCATGGGTTATCCTGTTTACCCGTGGACCATTCTACGAGCGTTAAGGGTTTACCCACGAACTTACGCGAGGGTAAACCAGTTTACCCTCGGACTTCTACCCTGTTTGTTCTACGCACTGAATTTCATTGATATTAAAGCAATTGCAATTACAGTTAAGATCTAAATGTTATGAATTATTTCTCCTGTAATATGATGCATTTCACGGAAGGTATTTCTTAAATATTTGTAAGGAAATTTGATAAGTAACTGCAGGAATTGCGTAACAGAGCAGAATTAAATATTAATTCAGCTGCAACTCCACCATGAAGAATGTGGACAGACAAGCTGAAGTAGTGGATTGCATGGGCGGATCTCACATGTCCGGATGTGCACCACACCCTTGTTAATTGCCAGCTCATGAACTGCCAATCCTCCAATCTATAAAATAGTCTCGTAGCCTTGAAACTAAGCCCCCCCTCTTCTTCCTTCATCCACCATTTACATAGCATTTTCCATCTTCTCCGTCTTTCAACCTCCACCCACTCATCTCTTCTGAGAGGAGATTGACGACCTCCTCTTCTCCAACCATTCACATAGTGTATTTGCTGTTCTTTTCTCAACTCGTGTGTATCCTTGAAAGAGAGACTCTTGGCACCGACTGCTTCCTCCTCTATTCCTTGGTGTAATTGCAGATTGATGCCCCAAAATCTCACTACAAGGTAGAAAGGAAGGCCTACTAGATGACGACCTGGTGGATCAGAAGTAAAGACAAAGAGAAGTTCCTAGTCTAAGCAAGTTTCAAAGGGAGGAATTACAGTGAAGCATTAGGTGTTCTTTCCATTTTTATTTTCTTTATTTTACTTTATGTTTTTACAACTATACTCAAATCTATAGTCACACACTTTACCAACTTAGTTACGGTAATTAGAATATGTTTTTATATTTGCTGTAATGTTGAATGTTGCATTCCTACTTTTATGAGTTGTTTGTATTGTATTGTGTTTCCTGCATTGTATCGTGTGTTGTGTTTTGAAATATATAAAAAGACCAAAATTATAATCATTCAACTTTTACAAGTTTTATCCAATTTGAATCGTGCTATTTTTACATCTAAAACTCACAATTATTGCACTACCCACGTGTAAGTTTGAGGGTAGAGATGTTTACCCACAAGCTACCTCGAGGGTTAAGTGCTTCTTTTGTGTAGAATGTTAAATTTTATGCAAACTGAAGTGTACAATGTGAAAGCTTAAGAAGAATTAAATATTTGGAAGTAAAATCCTCTGGAAAGTGTAACACAATCGGTATTTAAAGACCATCCTAGCGGTTAATTGGAACAAGGCAACCGTGACATTGCTTATAAGATATTTAATCAATTGTTTCACTTAATTGAAATCACCAATTCAGCTAAACACCAAGCAAAAACTAATCCCTATTGACAAACCCGTACTTGCACATTAATTACATCTGAACCCATGCACTTGTGGTGAATCAAAATTATTTCACACACACAATTTATATTGCAAAAGAATTATAAGTGTCAGTGGTGAGGTAACAACGAACTTACATAGTTTTTGTTAATCTCTTAATGATGCTTAATTACCATCAAAAGGTCCTGATAGAGGGTTAAGTGTTTTACAGAGTTTATTCGTCTTCTCGAGTGCACCGCCATCATTATATGTATCTAGAGAAAATCAGTAGGGACGTGCGTTCTATCGGGATGTATTCATTACGTAATTTCTTTATTGTTTTCTCAAATTTTGAGTGGGGCACGTGGTTTCCTCTAGGGTTTCCTTCCTCCTCGGGGTAGTATATAAGTCTACGGCTACTTGTGGGAGAAGCTCACTTCCTGCTTTGCACTCTTGCCTAAGTTTCCACTTGCGTTTCTCCAAACCACTTGCACAAACTTCTCTCTTATTCAACTATCTTTCTTTTGTAATAAACCATCTTCCCTCTTGTAACTATGGCGTTTCGTGTTCTTGTGCTGAGGAAGAAGGTGGTGTGGATGAGCAAGAGGGTTGTTCATGTAGAAGTGGTTGCTTCAGTATTGTCTCCATCTTCCTTGGTCAAGGAACCTTTGTTGGGAAAAACAATCCCCAACCATGTCTCGGTCGCCCGATGCTACTCAACCCGTATGCATCCCAACATTGCGCACCTCCTTAGATTGCTCACCAGCGAGAACACTCTCACTCTCTCTTGTAGTATTCATCGTGGGTGGAAGAAAGCAAAAGGGTGGAAGAGAAGAAGGAGGAAGAAGAATGAAGGTGACAAGAGGATTTACGTGGTTCGGCAAACTGCCTACTCCATGGGAGTGCTGGTGCTTTCTTGATCTTCATGCTGCCAATAGGCTTTCTCATGAAAGAGATCACTCCACAACTTCTCCCACTTGCACCATCACTCTTCTCTTCTTCTTCCTACAACCCTTTATATAGGGTACATGGGAAAAACCTAGACTCAACATAGAAAGGGACTCTCAAACTTATCACCTATCCGTAGCTACATGGATAGACTTAGTTGTTGAGACCTGTAGCTGCCTACGACTTGACTCTAGCTGCACCTATCCTTTAGTTGGCTACCACTGGAGTGACCTAGCCATCGACACTCCTAGGCTGGTTACCGCTTGACCAGTCGGGTCAAGCTACCACTCTACTAATCTTTGGCTCTCGCCCTTTCATAGCTATACGTCGATCTATAGACTTATCTCCGTATACTTACGATCATAAACTTAAGTCATAGACTTAAGGTCGTAAGGTTAAGGTCTCGCACTCACACTCCTAGTCCTCTGTACAACCAGATCCTTGATACACGGCTACCACCCTATGAACTCAGCTTCCTCCTACTCTCTGACAGAAGCCTATCTTCACTCTACAGCCTCGACACTTTGGTACTTGGTCCCTACTACATAGCTACCGACTTCTGGACTTGGCTCCCTCCTTCTCCATGGTAGAAGATCGTCTCCACACCCTGCAACCCCAACAACCTTCTCCATCCTCTAGCGATACCATGACCTTGGGAGCTTTTCATAAGAAGCTTCGAGTGTCCAGGGTAGGTATTAGTTTGTTTTCCTTCTCTTCTTTACCCTTCGATGTCTTTTCAAGTGTCCCAGGATAGAAACCTTCTTTCTTCTTTGAGTTAGGATTCAAAAGTTCCCGTTGGCCCACATCCTGTGGCTAAGGCTCGAGTCTCCCCCTCTGGCTCAGTCATCAATGGTAGTACAACAACCAGGTAGCAAGCTAGAACATTCAGTAGTAGGAGTTGCTGCTATACCCCAGCCAACGTATGTTATACGCAAGAATGGGGTCAAACAGGTTGTGATAGTAGAAGACCATCATGAAATATGGTCCCGATTCCTTGGTTTAGCTCTAGAATTCCCATATCTGTGATCAAGCAGGGCCTCCCTGGTAGATATCTTGTTGAGCAATGAGGAAAGAGAAAAACTGATATAGTGGAAGAGTGCATTGCCCTCTATCTAGGGGTGGGGCAAGAAGGTGGTGGAGGAGCCAGTAGAATGGACTGGCCCTTATAACTCGGTGATATTTTGGGGTGGAAGACAAGCTGCCCAGTTGCCCAATTAGGAGGAGATTCCCATGGTAGGAAAGTTGGTGAAGATTTCTCTAGAGGATTCCATCTAGAGACATCTCAAAAAAGAAGAGGCAGAAGATATGAGAAAGGCCAGGGCTTGGCTAAAGGAGAGAGAAAAAGTCAGATTAAAGAGGAAGTAAGCAGAGATGGAGAAGATGGAGCTTCCAATAAGAGCAGTAGCAGCAAAACCAATTTTGCCAGTAGATGGTCTAGTGGCACACAAGAGTCTAACTATTTTGGATGGAGAAATCTCTACCTTGGTTGCATCCTTGTTTAAGGATGACATAGCCGAAGCCCTGTCGCCTCCAAACCATTGTCGAGAAGAGTCAAATGACCAGTTTGAAGGGACAAATACAGACTCACCCATTTCCTCTTGTCGCAAGCTAGGGGAGAACATGGGAGTAATATAATAGGTGTTGCCTAAGAATACCATCCAATTTAGGAATAAAGCAGCGGGCAATAAATTTTGGAGTTTGAAAGAATATCGGGCCTTGGGTAGAAGGCCAGTTGATTTTATAGGTATGGAAGAATTGAGATATATCTTCCAAATTCAAGGATTTGATGAATTTTTGGAGAAGGATCCTTCACCTATTTACACCTTGTTGGCTGCAGAATTGTACGGCAACATGATTGTGCATGAGAGCAATATAAATTGTTTTCTCCAGAGGCAAGTTTTTCAAATTATCCCCACTTGAATTGAGGTGTCCCTTGGCATAGTCAACGAGGGCATCAACATTTTTCAATCTTATTTAGCCCTTAAATGGGATACTGTAGAAATAAATGAATGGATCGGTAATGGCTTGGGATGAAGAAGGTTGAACAAAGTTTCCTTCTTGAATCCACAGGCCTAGGTAGTTGCAGAGATAATTACCCATAATTTCTTCTAGAAGTCAGGACATGTGGACGAGCTGTTTGAGCCAGTTTATAAAGCCACCTACACCATCGTCAAGGGAACAACAGTCAATTGGGCTCAAGTCGTATTTGAGCACCTAAAGAATGTCAAGACTAAGTTATTTTATGCAAATGTGGTGATGGATTTGGTATCACTAATGGAGGTTGAATCTCTGTAATGGAGCACTCTCCATTATAAAATAAAGAAGATAACAATTAAAGATCTCAACTAATTTAGAAGGCAACAGAAGAAGAAGAGGATTTATAAGAGGGAAATCTCTCCTCCCCTGCTATCAGTGCTTTAGGCCCAACATTGACCCAGACTCTTTAGCCTCAAATGGAACCTCAAGCAATGGAAGTGTCTAACAAGGAAATTATGTTGGAGGTGCCACTAGTGCCAAGCCTAGTAGTGGCAGACACTCCCACTTCTCTGAGTTTTAAAGGGGAAGAATCTTTGGGGTTAGATCCCCATGATGAAGCCTTGTTGTAGATAGAGGGCCTATCAGAGCTCAACCTACCTAGAGATTTTGAAAGACCTCCCTCGACCAAGCTTACAGGGGAAGTAGTTCTAGAAGAAGCTTCAGAGATTCCAATTCTTGTTATTTCTCCTCTTGTATCTCCTTTGGAATCAAGAGAGGAAAATATTTTCAAGCATCATGGTGTAGCCCCAGATTAGCAGTGGGAATTCCATGCTTTCAAGGAAGAGTTTTAGGCTTTTAAGACCAATGTATATTCCAAGTTAGATTTTTTAAGAGAAGAGTCAAGATTAGTCACTGCACACTGCCAAGAGATTTGACATCGATAAGATGATCTGAAGAGTATCATAACAAATAGGGGTAGACACATCTTGCAGAATCACTAGTTGATCCAAAAATGGAGCCGTAGGATATTTGACCTGGACCAACACGTTAATCAAGTCGACCAGAAGATTGATCAATTGTACCCGTTGACAGGTCAAGTAGTCGATAGAGTCAACATCAGACCAGAGAGGATGCTACAGCGAATGTACATGAAAGCCAGTTCGGATTCATAAAAAGGCTTGGGGAAATCGCAACAAAGCCACCTATTTCCCATTGAAGTCTTTAAGAGGAGTCCCAAAACTGCCTTGGGATATCAGCAAAGGTCTAGAAGACAGGAGTTTGAATAGATTAAATTTGTAAAGAAGGGGTTCCAACATAAGGACTTTTAACCTTTTGGACCGTATAAACAATCATAGTCTTTCTTCCTAGTAAGAAACTCTCAATTCTTCTATCATTTTTTGCAAATAAGAATCTAAGCTATGATCGTCCATTCCCCCTCTTTCTTTTATTTTTCCTACATCAATCGAGGATCCACACCTCAATCCCCATTATCTCTTTTAAGAGATTATTTTTTTATTTTCTTGCATCAATCAAGGATCCACACCTCAATCCTCATTATATCTTTTTAGAGATTACTTCTTTTATTTTCCTACATTGATCGAGGATGCACACATCAATCCTCATTACCTCTTTTCAGAGATTACTTCTTTTATTTTCCTGAATCAATCGAAGATCCACACCTCAATCCTCATTATCTCTTTTAAGAGATTACTTCTTTTATTTTCCTACATTAGTCAAGGATGCACACCTCAATCCTCATTATCTCTTTTCAAAGATTACTTCTTCTATTTTCCTGCATCAATTGAGGATCAACACCTCAATCCTCATCATCTCTTTTTAGAGATTACTTCTTTTATTTTCCTACATCGGTTGAGGATTCATACCTCAATCCTCATTATCTCCTTTTAGAGATTATTTCTTTTATTTTCCTGCATCGGTCGAGGATCCACTCCTTAATCTTCATTATCTTTTTTTTCAATGATTATCCCTTTTATTTTTCTTGCATTGGTCGAGGATTCGCACCTGAATGCTTATTGTCTCTTTTCGAAGATTTTCCTTTTAGTTTTCACATGTAGATCAAGGGTCTATATCCTGTCTTCGCTAACATCTTTCCCTACAAATTTGATGTGTTGTCTACCTTGTATTTCAGTTTATGGTCTTCAACCATCAACTTCATCTAAGGAGGGCCATCTGTTGACACCACAAATTTGCAGTCTCTCTTCTTAGATTTCTCTAGACTCTTAGAAGTCTGTTGTCTTTTTCCTGCATTTTCTCTTATTTTCTCTCTTCTTAGACTTCTCCAAACTCTTAGAAGATTGTTGTTTCTTTTTTGGAGTATCTTTCATTTTCCCTTGTCTTTCTTTTTTGGAGTATCTTAAACTTCTTCGAACTCTCAAAAGTCCATTATCTCTTTCCTACATTTTCTCTTATTTTCTCTCTTCTTAGACTTCTCCGGAGTCTCAAGAGTCTGCTGTCTCTTTCTTGTAGTTTCTTTCATTTTCTCTCGTCTTAGACTTCTTCGGACTCTTAGAAGTCTGTTGTTTCTTTCCTATAATTTTTTTATTTTCTCTTTTCTCAGACTTCTCCAGACTCTCAAAAGTCCATTGTCACTTTCCTACATTTTCTCTTATTTTATTTATTCTCAGACTTCTTCGGACTCTCAAAGGTCCATTATTTCTTTTAGGCATTTTTCTTCATTTTCCCTCCTTAGACTCCTCCGAACTCTTGGAAGTCCGTTGTTTGTTTCTTGTGTTTTCCTTCTTTTTAATCTCCTTAGACTTCTCTAGACTCTTGAAAGTCTGTCATCTCCTTTGTGCCCCTACGTGCGAAGGTTCTCTTGAGTAATAGTCTTATTCTTTTACCAGAGATTCTTCACTTCAAAGTTTCCTTAGGTTCTAAAGTTTCGAATCTTGTTATCATAGTTGACTTTCATTTGTAGTCACATGGTTCTTGTCATCTAATCGAGTGTCGACACATGGCAGTGGTTAGAGTTAGTTATCAACTATAAATAGAGGGGACCCCCCGATACAATTAGAGATTCCTAGCTAGTGCTTCCTAGTGGTGTTTGCTTTGACTTTTGGCAACTGTCGTGTTCTGGCATCGCACACTCTTCTGTCCTTTGGGAGTTCTCAACTTTGTTCCTATTGAAGTGTTCTCAACTCATCAGCTTCCCGTGGTGATCGTTCGAGTAAGTAGATGATTCCTTCCTAATGATGTCATTTATCATGGAATGAAATATGCAAATGCATGTGATGATCTTGTTTTCTTTATAGATTACTAAATCCAGATCTAAGTTTCTCGAATTGAATATGATATCATGCCGATTCTTTGTTTTTATGCATTATTCTTCAACATGCAACTATTTATTACTTCAATCGTCAAATATGTTAGATGCAATTGATAATGTCTACTTTCTTATTGATGTATCTGTATGCTTTGATACATCGATTATTGATGTTCATCACTCCAGTTTGAGTGGAGGTAAATGAGGAATGACGAATAGTCCGTACATCGCAAGAGTCGAGAAGAGACATTTTCTTCACAACGTCCCTCTTCAGATCTTGTTTTGCAATGTTCTTTGCTACTTTCTCATGTATTGCATCTTTTTTTTTTTGTGCGGATGTAATTATGACTTATGGTTTGTAAAAATTATCCTGAGTTCAATATAATCAAGTTTGTTTAGATTTCTTCTTCTTTTATTTCTTGTGAGCTATCTCTGAATTTAGAAATATCAATTCAAGTCATTTGATTTGTAAAGACCAACTCAAATGACTCGAGACTAGCTTTTGCTAGGTAGGTTGGGTGCCTAACATCTTCCCAACCTATACTCGAAGTGCGTACCCATAATCTTAGTTTGTGGACATGTCTTGTCCATAGTTTTTCTTGATTTTTCTAATAAAATCAAGTGGCAACTCCTTTAACCTTCTTTTAGTGGTTTCCGTCTACTCTATGAGCTAAAATACATGCTTACACATTTTATTAACAAAGTAAATATGTGAATGTGTATGGATTTTTGGTATGTAGAATGCTTTTTCTTGGAATGTATCATATATGAAGAATATTACAGGTACATGAATAATATGAAGAATAATATTACAAGAATTTAATAGATTATTATAATATTTTTTATTTTTTAAAATTTTTTGTGATCACCATTATGACGGTGTTATCAGTCGTCACACACTTTTTGTGACGGTTCTGGCCATCACAAAGTATCATTTCTTTCTACCTCGAAAGACTTTTAATGATTATTTGTGATGACCCTTTATGGGATTTTGTGATGGTTGGGCTATCACAAATATACTTTTTGCGATGGGTGTAAGCCGTCGCAAATGGTTTGATGACTTTTTTAAGCTATCACAAACCTTTTGTGATGCATTTATTAGCATGGTTTTTGACTGTCAAAATAGCCATTGCAATACACTATTTGTGATAGTTTTTGGGTTTTTTGTGATGGTTTTTGCTGTAATAAAAAGCCATTTTTCCTTTGGTGACCCTGTCTTGACCACAACATTATTCCCCTTGGTGGAATGGCACCAATAGTGAAATCTTGAGTGGGATGTGGTGGACTGAAAGTAGAATTGCCCACTCGTGTCATGAAATTGGCCACATGAGAGTAGGGGTTGCATTAGGTGCATGTACATGAGTTTGAAGTTCCAAATCAGATATGGAGTTGTTGTTGCATGGAAAATAAGTTAAGAACTTGTACTAGTAATGATGGAACTACAAAGGAAAGATTTTCATTAAAACAATACATGTACTTATAGTTAAACATAATGACCACAAACCATTACAACATAAATTCCATACAATGAGGTAGATGTTAGTAGGTAAATAAGCACACATATATACAATGGATGTTCATATTCGACCACTCACATCCTCCACCCCATTTTCTCATCTTGAATCCTATCATGAACAACACCCATTTCATTGTCATCATACATAGCTACATGCGGCCCAACATTCGTTCTTCCATGTACATTATCATTAGTTTCATTTGATGAAACATCATCTAAGGCTTCCTCGTCCATCACACATTGTTGTTGAATGATGATGTTATGCAATGCCATACAAGCAAGGACAAGCTAGGCAAGGGTTGGATAGAGGAACAGTGGCATTAGGTTGAGGATGTTCCACCTTTTCTTCAACTCACTAAAGGAATGCTTGATAACATTTCTTAAAGAAAACTGCAAGTAGTTGAAATGTTCCCTTGATCCACAAGGATGTTCATGTTGAAATTCAGGAAGATGATACCTTGTCATTCTATAAGGAACAAGAAATCCAGTATTGTTAGGATACCTAGAATCAACTAGGTTGTTCTAAAAGGCTACCAAGTATGCATACATGGGGATGAACAATTCATAAGCATCTTCATCATCCAACACAAATAAGTCACCATGTTCAAGAAAGGTAAATAGTGATCTATTTCATATGAAAATTTTTGGAAAAATGTTTACAAAGTAACCCAACAACATTAAATAAACAATGTTCATAAACAAGTAACTATTGTAACATTAACTAAGAATTATTATCATGTATTTGAAAAACATATGATCTAACAAAGAGTTATTCAAGGAAGGTAAATAGTGATCTATTTCATATGAAAATTTTTGTAAAACTTCAATTTACAATAAGAATATATTTTGAAATGTGAGTTGTGGTTTTATGGAAATCTTGATTTGTTGGTCTGCAATGTCACAACAATGAAGAGGCCGACATTGAGGGTTTGGGAATAGCCAAAAGGGATTTTTGGGCCTCTTTCGTGCCATGTTGTTGGTGGAGCATGATTGTTGACGACACCTCCTGGCAATTGCTACCTTCTTGGAACACACTTCACAGAGATCTTTTTTCTTTTCAAAAATAGAACAAATGCAGACAAACGATTCAAAGAAATCACTGATGTGGGGACGAGGCACAAGTGATGGAGAGCGATGATGGATGGGTATCAAAGTGGGAGGGGGAAAGGTGCATGAGGGAAGGAATGGGAGTGGAGAAGGTGCGGGAGGAGGGTGTCACGATCCTTGTCCAGCCACAACTCCTTGAGTACATCTGGTAGCAAGCATTGTTGATCATGGTGTCGGACAATCGGGGGAGGCCGTCAAGCACTGCAGTTTCAGGCTATTGTGGGTGTGAGGAAAGGAGAGAATTTAGGGAGGAAGCCTCACCCTGTGTTATGAGAGGTGTGAAGTTTGGGTTTCTTTCAAGCTAGCTCTTCATTGAGCACTCCTATGTTTAAATAGCAATTGGTTTTGGCAATACAGACTCTATCGACCCATTAGGTCGACCATGCCATCCACGCTTATAGTCATTACCACTATTAGCTATTATATACTTCATACATTACTTACTCCCTTAACAACACCACACTACCCATACTGCATATGGGTACCTAACTTGCCTAATCAGTAAGGTATGCCAAGATACTTACATGCAACAAAAGTGGCCAAAATGGTTATATTGCTTGACATTCCTCCCTTCTTAGATGCGGTGATGTCTCCTTGACATGAAATTGACGATCTAGAGATCTTCCATTTTCTGCATTTGGTGAGGGAATCGTCGAGCAAGGGAGTGGCAGTTCTCCAAAGTGTCTAAGTCTAGAGTTCCTTCTTCCCACCAAACCAAGATCTTCATCGCTGCTCAGTCTCCTTCTTGAACCATTCTTCTTTGGATGATCTAGGCAGGAACCCATTTAGGCACCTCAACAGGCCAGCCTCGAGGCAAGGTGGCAGAAACCGACACATCTTTGTTACTTTTCTTAAGTTGTGAGACATGGAACATGAGATGTACCTTTGACCCTTCTGGCAATTGGAGTTCCACTTTCCCAATGGTAGGATCGGTGCTACCACTACGCCAAAAGGTCACTTACAACAAAAGTGTTTTTCTCACAAAACACAGAAGCAAAGACGTAATGATTAGCAACTCTTCATCATCATCTCCAGTGCTTCTAATTGTCAATCTCCACCAATGCACCTGACTTGCTTCTATTAGGATCGATCACAACCACCAGAGAGGGGGTGAATAGCGGTTTTTCAAATTTCAAATGATTTTTGTACGAATTTAATAGAAAATACAAAGTAAAGGAAATTTGAACAATAAAACTGATACTAAGTTGAATTGAATAATTTGAAATAAAATCAAGTACGAATTTTGAAATAAAAAGTCGTGTGTATAGTCGATTCAATGTGGAAACAGCAACAAGAATGTGGAAATAAAAACACAGAGAATTTTTAGGTGGTTCACCAACTGGCTGCATGTTCAAACTCAAAAGTATGCATTTTATTGATATTAATTCATGTGTTTTAATGAGTTTTAGTTGCATTTTGCATTGGATTATGATGATTGCAAGGTTAACTATACTTTTGAGCAATATGCATGTTTATTCACTTTAATGATGCATGAATTAAGTTTTGAGTCATTAATTGTGTTTGTGTTGATTACCTATTGAGAAAGGAATGAATGATTGATATTTGACTCTTTAGGTTGTTGATTAAGTGATTAATCTGTAGAAAAAATCATAATTTATGTCTAAGTGCAAATTTTGAGGGTTAAGCCATTTACCCACGAACTTACACAAGGGTAAACTGCATTACCCTCGAGCCTGCACTCTGTTTATTCTATGTAATGAATTTCATTGACGTAATAGCAATTGCAATCATAGTAAAGGTTTAAATGTTATGACTTATTTTCCCTGTAACATGATGTGTTTCATGAAGGGTATTATTTTAGTATATGTAGGAGAATTCATCGAGCAATTGCAGGGAAATGTGTAGAAGAGCAAAATTGAGGAATTCAATTCTGTTGAAGCTCAACCATGAAGAACGTGGATGGATAGGTTAAAGAAGTGGATTGCATGGGATGATCTCACACGTCCGAACGTGCACCACGCCCTTGTTAACTGCTAGCTCGTGAACTGCCATTCCCCCCAGCTATAAAATAGTCACGTAGCCATGAAACTAAACCCCCCCCTTCTTCCTCCATCCACCATTTACAGAGCATTCTTCATCTTCTCCATCTTCCATCTTCCACCCACTCATCTCCTCCGAGAGGAGATTGATGACCTCTTCTCCAACCATTTACGTAATGTGGTTGTTCTTTTCTCAATCTAAGTGTATCCTTGAAGGAGAGACTCTCAGTGTTGGCTGCTTCCTCCTCTGTTCCTTGGTGTAATTGCGAAGTGACGCCCAAAATATCACTGCAAGGGTGAAAGGAAGGCCTGCTAGATTGATGATCTAGTGGACCGAAAGTAAAGACAAAGAGAAGTTCCCAGCTTGAGCAAGTTTTGAAGGAAGAAATTACAATAAAGCATTAGGTGTTCTTTCCTTTTTTATTTTCTTTATTTTACTTTACTTTTATATTTACACTCAAATCTACAAACACTCACTTTATCAACTCAATTACGATATTTAGATAATGTTTTTAGGTTTACTGTGATGTTAAATGTTGCACTTTTACTTTACAAGTTGTTCTTACTGTATTGTATTTCCCACATTGTGTTGTTTGCTGTGTGTTTGAAATATCTAAAAGTGTTTTAAAATATCTAAAAAGAGCAAAAATTTAATCATTCAACTCTTAGAAGTTTCAGCTAATTTGAATCGTACTATTTTTATATCTAAAACTCACAATTATCACATAACCCTCAAGTAAGTTCAAGGGCGAAGACGTTTACCCACGAGCTAGCTCGAGGGTTAAGTGCTTTTTCTATGCAGAACAATAAATTTTATGCAAACTGAAATGTATAATGTTAGAACTTAAGAAGAATTTAATATTTGGAAGTAAAATTCATTGAACAGAATATTTCAGTATAAAATTCACATAATTTATTGAAAGACTAAGTTAAAAATCCAAATATTCTAAGTGACGAAGAAATTAAAAGTTAATGAAGGAACTCTTTGGAATGTATGATGCAATAGGTATTTAAAGAGCATCTTAGCTGTTAATTGGAACAAGGCAACTATGACATTGCTTAAAAGATATTTAATCATTTGTTCCATTAATTGAATACACCAATTTAGCTAAACACCACACAAAACTAATTCCTGTGGACAAACCCATACTTGCACACTAGCTATATTTGAACTCGTGCACTTGCGGTGAATTAAAATATTTCGCAAACACAATTTTTATAAGAATTGAATTACAAGTAGTGTAAAAGCGAAACAAGTTTTTGGCACTGTTGCTAATCTTAATTTCTTGCAATTGATGTTGCTTTTTGCTATTTTGGTGTTAGCTAGGGCTGCAATAGAATTTATTTGCATTTACTATTATTAAATTTTATTTCAGAGTCTTATTGCTATTCTAGAGTAGAGTCTTGTATTTAAATTCTAAATTTCATAATGGACTCATATAACTCGTATTGGGGTGATTGTAGGTTTGTTCCAGGGACTAGTTATGAGGATTATAATTATTCTAATTATGTTAGAGGAAATTATTTACCTATGGAGTTTAATGATTACTCTTCACAGCATGATTTAGAAGGACTTAATGTTAATTCTCAAAATAATTATAACTAGAATGACAATTCTAACTTGTGGGACTATAATGACTATTTAGGAATGTAGAATTATTATTCAAAATATAATCATATGAATGAAAATCAAAATTACCAATCAAATATATCATTACAAATCCAACAATTAACGGATAAAATAGATGAATCAATACGAAATAATGAAGAGAGTAACAAATTGAATGAATTACAAAATGATAATTATTTAAATTGGTCAATCTTACAAGAAGATCAGAGTGTTCAAGGCATGAATACAGGTATAACAAATCATAGAGATAATTTACCAATTAATACTGGAATCGATCAAAATATATTAATCGAAGAATATCACAAGAATTCAAAAAACTGCTGAATAGATATGATGAATCAATTCAGAAAATGGAAGATAGTAAGATGTTTAATGAGTATGAAAACAATGATTTTAATTGGGCAAACTCAAACAAAAACCAGAATTATCTAGGTGTGAATTCATTAGAAAGTATTTTAGTTATAGAGGAGAACATACAACCATTTGAGGTAATGGAAGAAAATCAATACAATGATTTAACTGCATTTAATCATATGGAGAAGTTAGATGAAACTCAAAGATCCATTACCCTATTTATAAAGAATTCTAATTTATCTAAACAAGATGAAGATTTTCAACAGGAACCTATAGACACTTGCCCAACACTCACACCAAATCAATTCTGTAGCGCTCCAAAAGTTGAAAATTTTAAGGAAAACAATCAACTCTGGGAAGGGTATGAATTACTTGACTATTTGGTAAGGGATTGTTTAGTTGGACCATCTGAGGTTGTGAACAACCCTGTTACCAAAAATATAGAAGAGTCACTTGAGGTGTTAGCCACCCTTGAATCAGAAGGAAATTTTAGTGTTCCTATGATAGATAATGTGTCAAAAGAAGAATCAAAAGATGTAAGTATTATATTAAGATCTGGTGTCACTTATGAAGGTCCTAAAAAGGACGATAAAGAAGAACAAATTAATGACAATTTTACAAAGAAAGAGGAAATTAAGGAAAAATCTAGTCTAGAAAACAAGGCTGATGCTGAGTTAGAGGATAATACAGAAACTGAACATATTAAAGAAGCTGAAAATAGTAAAGAAATTGAGAGCAAAGTTGTTAAGAAAGATGTTATAAATGAAGATAAGTTAACAAACGAAAATCACTTTCCATTTCCACATAGGATGAGAAATGTTAAGGATCAAGAATTGGAACAAATTAGTAAAATATTTGAACAAGTTAAAGTCAATATACCATTATTGGAAATTATTAGACAAGTTCCTTCTTATGCCAAATATCTTAAAACTCTTTGTACCAAGAATAGAAGGAAGAAAATATTAAAAAAGGCATTTTGAGCTAAAGAGGTAAGCTCCATGTTAATTAATCCTATACCTGAACTCCTATTATTTCCTGCTATATAGGGGATTGTTATTTTAATACAGTGTTAATAGACTTAGGAGCTGGAATTAATGTCATGCCTAGTTCTGTTTATGAGAAATTAAAATTGGATAATATCTAACCTACTAGAACAGTGATTTAGCTAGCAGATCCTTTTGCCCATAGTTATGCTGATTCTTCCTCACGAGTTCGCTCTGGGGTTGTAGAGATAGCAGATAAAGTTGTGCAGGTTCCGGAAACGTCAGTTGTGGAACCTGGGGGTGGAAGCGACTTTCAACGGGATGCCAAGCCCAATGTCGACGACTTAGCTAGGATGTCAAGCCCTAGGACAAGAGAAAAGAAAGGAGAAATGGGTGTCAGAAAATGGGTTCCGGCACCCGGTTATATTGGCGGACTTCGATGGGTTGCCAAGCCCTGAAAGAAGGGAATACTTGGTCAATCACGATAAGCCGGATATTAGACCGTCAACAAATGGCAGAATCCTAAGATCTACCATTCCCTTACATAGGAGTCCGTATGCTTGCAGGACTTAGCAACAAGTAACTTTTCCTTTTCTTTTTCTTCTTCTCTTTTCTTTTCCTTTTTCTTTTTCTCTTTCCTTTCTCTTTTCGTTTGTTTGTTTTTTTTTTTTTTCCTTTCTCTTTTTCTTTTTTTGTTGAAGAATGATTCTAGCCACTAACTTTTCTTCTTCTCTCTTTTTTTTTTGTTCTTTTCTATTACAAAATAGAAGATCGAAATAAAAAAATTGAATAAAAGAATGCTACTAGCCCTCCCCACGTGCTGTTCGCAAGCAAAATAACTCGACATTGTCGCGGCTGGGTCCAAGGGTGAATACCTTACCTAGAGGGAGCCGAAGGTTGTAATCTCCCTCATTGTAGGGTGGCACTTGGGCTAGGCAAAGATGGGAGGTTGGATACTCATTCGAGGGAAGAAGTGATCTCCCATCGGTATCTCGTAACCACTCAGAATCAGCAAAGACCATGGAGATAAGGACAAACCTGGATTACTCACCCTATTCCATCTTTGTGCCATTGGAGTTAAACAAGATGGGTGCTGGGGTTTTCGATGTAGAAGTTCGGATGTAGTTGGTGTCACTCCTAGGGTCGGTAGTTTGTCCCAGAGGTTCGGATAGCACTTCTTGAGTTAGATGTGCCGCCTACTACTGCAAACTGTTCTCACTGCCGGCTGTGGATGCAGCTGCCAGGTAAGTCAAAGGTGACAGCCAATGGTGGGCCGGTTGGATGGTGGAGCGCGTAAGTATTGGGCAACAAGCTGTGAATGATGGTCAGGTCATTTTCCGGCTTGTTGGTGTTTCTTCCGATGAGTGGTGAGCTAGTTGTTTCATGGTTCTGAGACCAAGGGGACACGGGCATGTTTCGACGGGTTGCAACCCGAAATAAACACGAACATGTGGGTTGAAGTTTTTGCTAGTTTTATCGGCCCTCTTCCTTTCCAACATGGATGAGACAGGATGATTAGAGAGTTGGACCTACTTATCATGTGTGCATCGTGCCTACGTCGTGTGACATGTGAGTCATAAGAGGGAATTCACCGAGGAAAGGAGCATACCTGTCTGGACCTGACCCCTCGGTCAGCCGGTGGAGAGTCGGACGGCTTGTCTGAAGGCGGCGGCCGTGATGAGCCCCGGTTTGGTACGTGACGTGCTTTTCACGTTCAGCGGCGGGGAGTTGGCTTCTTGGACCACTGGCAGGGTGTCGGTCTGAGAAGTCGGCAGTCGGCCTGTTTGAGGGTGGCAGCCAGGTTGATTCCTGGTTGAGTTCGTCTTATGGGTAGGACTTCTTCAGCCACGATAGATTGACCGGGCCGAACTCTTGTTGGGTGGCTTCATCAAAAGGGTAAGCGGCCCCTCCGCTGAGGGTTTTGGTGATGATGTATGGACCAGGCCAGTTTGGGGAGAATTTTCCCGTTGAACCTGTTTGGAAGATGGAATGAAGGACTAGATCACTTGATGTAATTGTACTTCGACGGAGCAGTCAACACTAGAGGTTGTGGGGTAGGGGTCGTCTTAGTGGATCCCCAAGGAAGAATGCTGCCTGTAGCCAAGCGACTTCTCTTCACCTACTCACACAACGAGGCAGAATATGAGGCTTGTATCATGGGGCTACGACTTGCGCTGGAACTCCGGATCACACATTTGCAAGTATTCGGTGACGCCATGCTAGTAATTTCTCAAACCCTCAACAGGTGGAAAACCCGAGACCCCAAGCTCCAGCCACACCAAGAACTCGTATTGCAATTAGCAAGTGACTTCCGGTTCCTCCACTTCCAACACATCAGTCGCAAGCATAACCCATACGTAGACGCCCTGGCCGTCTTAGCCTCATGGGTAGCGGCCTATAGCGAAGACGTCTACCGCCTTACAGAAGTGTTACTAGTAGATGGCACAAGCTACCTGAAACAATGCCACATTCGTCACCTAAGGGCATCCCCCTACAGACCACAGATGAACGGAGCGGTCGAAGCATCTAACAAGACATTGGTCCAAATTCTCAAAAAGATGGTCCAAACACACAAAGATTGGCACAACCACCTCTCTTACGCACTCTGGGCCTACCGGACATCCCTACGGACCGTTACCAGAGCAACGCCATACTCACTGGTATACGGGTCTGAAGTAGTGTTACCAGTAGAAGTAGAACTACCATCCCTTCGCATCCTCAAAGAAGCAGCGGACTCTGATGGTTAGTGGTCAGAATCACGCCTACTGCAACTGAATCTCCTTGACGGAAGAAGGTTAAGGGCGTTGAACCACGCCCAGACTTAAAAATGGCGAGGGCTTACAACAAGAAGGTACGTCCCTGACTCCTTAAACCCGGTAATCTAGTCCTTCATTCCATTTTTCCAACAGGTTCAGCGGGAAAATTCTCCCCAAACTGGAGGGGCCCATACATCATCACCAAGATCCTCAGCGGGGGAGCCACTTACCTTTTTGATGAAGCCACCCAATAGGAGTTCGGCCCAGTAAACTTGTCGCAGCTAAAGAAGTTCTACCAATGAAAGACAAGTTCGACCAAGAACCACGTGGTTGACACCTCCAGAGTACCAGTTGCCGCCTCCCTAGACCGGGCCCCTCAAGACCCAGAAAAACGGGTTGGACAGGGGAACCACGTAGCTACCACCTCCAGAGAACTGGCTACCGCCTCCCCGGATCGGTCCCCCAGGGCACAGAACAACCAACCCCTTTTGGAGGTTTCATCTGGTCGCCGGCACTACCAAATTGGTTTCCGACAATTTCAACTGTAAACCCGCCATCCTCTCTAGAAGACATGCACCTTGGGGCAGAGCTAGGGGCATTTTTCCCCTCCGTCCCGTTTCACGCACTCGGCATCTGCCAATGGTGAAACCCAATGGGCCAACTCTGCATGGTCACAGCAGATCAACTTGATTGAGGATCAACGCAGCTGCCACCTTTAAACAGACCGGCCACCGACTTCTTAGACTAATATCCCACAAGCCAACCAAGAAGCCAATTCCCCCATGACCGTGAAGAACGTGCACAAGCGGGACTGCACGTGGCCGCCAGGAGTGACACCAACTACGTCCAGATTTCTACATCAAGAATCCGAATACCCATCTTGTTCAACTCTGATGGCACAAAGATGGAACAGGGTGAGTAATCCAGGTTCGTCCTAATCCCCATGATCTTTGCTGATTTTGAGTGGTTACAAGTTAACTACAGGAGATCACTCCTCCCCTCGAATGAGTATCCAACCTCCCGTTCTTTACCTAGCCCAAGTGCCACTCGGTAATGAGGGAGATCACAAGCTTCGGCTCCCTCTAGGTAAGGTATCCCCTCTTGGTACACCAGCCGCAACAATGTCGGGTTATTTTACTTGCCAACAGCATGTGGGGAGGGCTAGTAGCATTCTTTTATTTAGTTTTCTTATCTTCTATTTTGTAATAGAGAAGAACAAAA
>JAMKPZ010002916.1:0-12220 GCA_024699675.1 Amphibolis antarctica
GCATTTTCTATTCCTTGGTTCAGGAATCCATTTTGACTCAAAGATTCTAAGAGTGTCTTGGTGTGATAATCAATCCCTTCATAAATAGTTCGGATTTGGGTCACTCTCTCTACTCCATGATGTGGGCATTGAGCTAGGAGATCTCAAAACCTTGCAAAATATTCACAGAAGGGTTCTCTTGGTTTCTGTCTACAATTTAAAATTTCATTTTTCCTTTTAATTGTGACATGCATTGGATAGTATTTTCCTAGAAATTCAGAATAGAATTGATTCCATGTGATAATTGAATTTGGCTGTAAACTGTATAATCATCTTTTTGCACTGTCTTTTAAAGAAAAAGGCATATACCTCAGTTTAATTGCATCAACACTCATGTTTGGTACTTTCATCGTATTACAAACTTCATTAAATTCTTTTAGGAACCAATAAGCATCTTCTTTTTTGAATCCATGAAATTTTGGTAATTGGTTGATGTAATTAGAATTTAATTTAAATTTGTCATTAGGGCATTTAAGTAGTGTGATACAGGAAGGTTCATCCATTAAATGAGGGTACAACATACTACCTATTGTTTGTTCGATAGGTTGATCATGCTACGGGGCAGCCATAATTGTTCTTCTTGGAGGTGTTCTGACTAACCTATGAGATGAATCCCTAGACCAACCTAACATACAACATTTAAATATAAAAGAAGGTTTACATGTGTACCATCATTAGATAAGCTTTAGTTGCCATCTCATGTTGTCATTCGACA
This sequence comes from Amphibolis antarctica, assembly GCA_024699675.1. Lineage (NCBI taxonomy): Eukaryota > Viridiplantae > Streptophyta > Magnoliopsida > Alismatales > Cymodoceaceae > Amphibolis > Amphibolis antarctica. Next base: position 755 of record JAMKPZ010002916.1, read on the forward strand.
AGTACATTTATTTACAATAATACCATAACTATAGTAAATGATATAACATTTCAGATTTCTTAAAAATATATAACAAAACAACCACAGTCATATAAATTTTGAGCACAATACAACAAAGATGTTCCAAAGGAAATAAAAACATTGCACATGTGTTCAACAGAGGAAAATTTTGAAATAACCCATAGCTAGGTTCATGAGTAAACTAGTTTACCCTCGAACTAACACGTGGGTAAATAGGAAATATTACACATAGTGTTGCAGAGTATTTGCATAGGGAATTAACTTGTGAAACCACACTGTAAAAGCAGGCAAAGATAATTGATGAATAAGTTCAGTGTTGCAACCTCCTTCGAATAGGTGGATCTTGTAATAATAAAGATCATCTCAAGCATAATAGATAAGAGTGTTTCCATTGATGAAACAAAAACCCTTGATTTTTTCTACAAAAGGAATGTCAGGAGTTCCTAGATTTTCTAGTTGCAATTCAATGTAGACTCGACTCCATTCCTAATTTTCAATGTCCTGCACTTTCTAAATTTTGAATTTCATATCATCATCCCACCATCTAATTGGACTTAGCGATTGAGGTTCTCCATTGATTCCTCCCAGTTTAGCCAACTCAACTAAATCATAGAATGAACTTGATAGTGCTCCCATAGGGCATGGAATGGGTAAAAGCCTCACTGATTCATCTTCAATATTGATGGCAATGACATTAATCTCATTAATAAATGTAGGGGTATAGCTTGTTACCAAGTAAATAACTCCTTTAATAATCACAAGGTTTCTGTTGTTTGTTGGTCTTCCTCCAAAATAAACTCTTCTGACAGGTTGCCATTGGTGTTTATCAAAATGATAAACCAACAATTATTGCCAATCAATTCATATTTGGGGTTTATCCCAACAAAATAATTTGTGCATTATCCTTTTATCAGTACCCTTAAATGTCAAGACTGCACCTGAGTCATGCATCACAAGTTTATCTCTATTAGGGTTTGGAAGTATTAATTCTACATTTGTGGCAGGGTTCTTAATTCCAATATTGGATCTGCTAGAAAATGGCTCTCCATAATATCTGCAAATAATTAGTCCACAATTACAACCTAAAATATTTTCAATTCCTTCCAGTGATGTAGGTTGAATGCCTGACTCAGAATCAATTCCATGGTACAAATATTTTCTTCAACGTGCATCATACCAAATCACTCCACTAATTGTATTTCTCATTTTATATGCTTGGTGGGAACAAAACTAATGATTTGAAATGAATGCTCTAACACTTTTGTTAACATAACTTAGTTTGCAAATTTCTCTCGTTGGAAAATAGCTTAGTATCTCACACAAGATGTTTACAAGGATCTCCATTGCTCACTAAAATTCATTAAATCCAAATACTTCATTAAATTAGCACTTAAGCTCAACTTGACACATCTAATAATAATGAAGTAAATGCATAATGTGGGAGTATTAATATGATTGAAAATGGTTGCATAATCAAATTTCTGAAGATCCTGTCCACTATAGTTTACCCTCGGACTACCACGTGGGTAAACTTGAAAACTGTTAAATATTTATGGATCTTACCATCCGACTGTCCGATTATCCGATTATCCTTATAAAAATCATTAAAGCCCTCCCATGCATTAACCCTTTTTCTCACGACCTACGTTCATAGTACTCTTCTCCTCCCACGAGACATCATGGCTTCCACCTCCACCTCAACTCCCTCTGCTCTAGCTTTGAACTACGAGTGGATTAAGATGCTGAACTTTCAAAAGTTTAGAATGAATGCTGAAATGTGGCACAATGAGGGCTAACATAGGATCAAAGCCGCAATCAGGGAGCAGGAGTTAAAAATGGTAAGGGAAGATACTACTGATTGTTTGAAATAGGGTAGGGAGGCTGGCATCATAGTGCCAACCTTCCTCAAGGAGAAAATAGCCTCTCATGTTGAGAGAGAGGTAGGGCAGGAGCAGTTAGCTCGCCCTAATAATCGTTTGGCGCACGATTTAATGAAAAGGAAGTGTGTTTTTTGGTTCCATAGAGAGATATTTTGCTTAGCCACCAATGGGTCAATTAAGATCAGGACTAGTACCTATTTTTGTACTCCATGGCAGATAATAAGACCTCAGAGGTCACTATCCACAGAAGATTGGATGAGGTTGATTAAATTTGACCAGTTTGAGTTATCCTCATCTGAGTGGCATAAGGGTAGTTTGCAAAGAGACCATACCAAGGAGAAGATTTTAAATGATTTGAAATATCAATTGAAACACTTCCAAAGTAAGGTTGAGAGGGAATTTGTGACTCTCCCTAATGTAGTGGCATAGATTATTGAAGATTACACCTAGCAAGCTTGGCAGGATGAGTGTGCAATTAGGCCCAAGAAAGTCTTGGATCAACACATTGTCTACACCAAGGTTGAGTTGTGGTTTACCAAGGTTGTGTATTCCATCATCCAAGACTTAAACAAAGATGCAGTAGTTACGAATGATGTATATGCCTACCTTCCCAAGGGTAGAGATGAGAGGGAACAATATGAGTTCTATATGCAAACTTACCACTCTCTCGGGGAAAGGCAAGAAGTGACTGAGATTGCCTCCCAATGTGCCTTGTATGAGTGGAGGCAGCACACTACAGAGCAAGTTGCCCATGTTGTGGAGATGGCAAAGTTGAGGCCCTCTAGAAGGTAGTTGAATTCAAGGTGAAAGAAGAGACCTAGGAGGCTGATTTCAAAGCATTTAGTGAGATGATGGCAGGTCCATCCGAGCCACAAGAGGTTGAGAGAGTAATTGAAACATCTCAACTTCCTGTGAGCAATGAGAAGTGGACAGAGATAGACTCTGGAGAGGAAGAAGAAGAAGAAGAAGAAGAACAAGAACAACAACCACCATTGTAAGTACCAACACCACCACCACAGCAACAACAACAACAAGCAGAAGAGGAAGACATTCCAGTGGTTGGACAGGAGGGAGGGGTAACAGAGAGTAGTGATGATGAACTCACCCTAGGGGAGTTACTTCATCAATATAGAGTAGCCAACCCTCCTCCCATTGAATCACCAGTCCACAAGGAGGTTCCTCAAGTTGAAGAAGCAGGGCATCAATTGGAGATGCAAGTATACTTAAGGTTTTTAAGTTTAATATTTGTTGTTTTTGTTTCTTTCTTTTTTTTTCTTTTTAGTAATTTAAAATGTGATTTTGTTAAATTCAAGAGGAAGGATCTACTGTTGGAGCAGTAATTCCATTTTTGGAACCCCAAGATAGTGAAGGGGTCAATCAAACCATCCTTGAAGCCATTCAGTTTGATTCAGAGGAGGGTCATGTAATCATTTAAGCTACATTACCTTCAAATTTGTTTTAGGTTTCCATCTTTTTTGTATGCATGTGTTTATATGTTTCCCCCCCATCTTTTATATATATATATATAGTGTGAGCCAACTTCCCCTGAAAGGGAAGAAGAAGAAGAAAAGAAGGAAGGACAAGAGGAAGAGGAAGGAGCTACTGTCAGTCCTCTAGCCTCAAGTCCAATGCAGGTGGATCTAGATTTAGGGTAGATAGAGACTTCTACCGAGCAACAACCAAGCTTTGGTGGAGAAGAAGATAGAGCATTGGTAATCTACTCTCCACCAACAGAACCACATTCAGCTACTGTAGAGGCATCAGCTCCATCCTCCCCCTCACATGCAGAACAGGCTCAGTAGCTTGGCACTAATCTAGTGATATTCAGAGATGTTGGAGCTAGGGCTAAATTTCAGATGATTAGGGATTATGATATTCTTTTCAGTATACTGGTGGACTTTGATTTCATGGATGAAATCAAGGATTTACTAGAATTTCAGGGGCTACTAAGAGTCATCCCTAGGTCAGGTAACAATTTCAAGGCTGAAAATTTAGTTCCTGCATTTTATAGTAATCTACATGAGGAGAATGGGGTGCTTGTTTCTAATGTGACTGATGTGAGAATTTATTTGACACCTGAATATATATATGAGAGCCTAGGATTAAAAGATGAGGGTGTAGAAATTTTAGAATCATTTACAATGGCAAATTGGTTAGAGCAAGATATGAAGAACTGTATGGCCATAAACCCTCAAATTAATTTATTTAATAGGCTCAAGCTAATGAATGGGAAGTCTCATATGATTGCATTAATCCTGATCAGAACTATATATCAAATATTTGGACATGATGTAGAATTGTCCATCTTTGTAAAAATTGCAACATATGTAGTACTTAATAAGATTCAGGTGAACTGGTATAGAGTTTTCATTTCCAAGATCACAAGCATCAAAAATAAATTATTCTATGGTGATCTTATCTACCAGTTGGTGTCAAGTTCCTCTGATTTATTAGATTGGGCTATAAAGAAATTAAAGTCTAGGGTGCTGATTGCCAAAAACTTGAAGCTATTCTTTGCAGAGGATCAACCAACACCACAGCTCCACAATGAACCATCCACATCCCAGCAGAACTAAAGTACAGATTCCCTCAATAGTGATTGATCTTTCTTCTAATGTTTTATTTTTTTAAAATAAATTGATACAATTGGAGAGAAAGCTCTCTTGTGATGTAATATTTAAACTTTCTTTTAATGAAATGATATTTTCAGATTGTTGTACTTTGTCTGTAGCTCCAACTTATGTATGTTTTCTTTTAAGTCTATGTGTGTATAATTGCATATTTCAATTTTTAATGAGTGTTAATATTTTTAATCCCTTTTGAAAATTTTCTTTTTAAGTTCATAGTCTGATGGATTAACACCACTCTTGTTGAATTAAACAATTTCATAGAATTTATGCTTTTCCTTTTTCTTTTAAACATTCTTGGTACACTTGTATAAATTAAATAATTGCAGTTCAGAATTTTTTGACCTTCGTTATTAAGTTCACTTAATTGTAATTACCTTTAACCTCATTTGAATTATGAAATAACACTTCTAAATTCATTCAAATGATTAATATTGCTTAATTTCAATAAACCTTTCGCTTTTAAAATTTTTCATTTTCAGTAAACAAAGTCGTATTTGGTTCAGAGGGGAATAACCCTTGCATAAGTTAGTGGGTTATCTACCCACGAACTTACCCGTGGCTTATCCCCACAGTTTTTTTTTCTTTTTCTTTTGGTTCGAGGGTAAACAAGATAACCCTCGAACTAACATGTGGGTAAATTAGATAACCCATGGACTTACCCATGGCTTATCTCAATAGTGTTTTACTTTGGTTTTTTTTTTTTTTTTTTGGATAAACAGGATAATCCTCGAACTTACTCCATGGGTAAACTAGATAACCCATGAAGTAGCTACTGCTATAATATTTTAACATTACGACTTAGTCCAAGGGTAAATAGGATAACCCTCGAACTTACTCCGTAGGTAAACTAGATAACCCAGGAAGCAAATCAAAGTAAAATGCAATAACGGTTCCAATTAAACTCTTTTTACAAACATTATATTCTTATAATTATATTCTTTTGTTTTTTGTATATTTATATATATATATATATATATATTTGTTGACCCCATGCTTAAAGGGGGATGGAGCCGGCTTGCCGCCGGCAAGCCGCTTCAAGGAAGCGGCACCTGGACACCTAAAAACCCACATTTGGTGAAAAGTTGGGGGGATGGAGTCGGCTTGCCGCCGGCAAGCCGCTTCAAGGAAGCGGCACCCGGACCCCTAAAAACCCACATTTGGTGAAAAGTTGGGGGGATGGAGCCGGCTCGCCGCTGGCAAGCCGCTTCAAGGAAGCAGCACCCGGACCCCCAAAAACCCACATTTGGTAAAAAGTTAGGGGGATGGAGCCAGCTTGCCGCTAGCAAGCCGCTTCAAGGAAGCAGCACCCGGACCCCCAAAAAACCCACATTTGGTAAAAAGTTAGGGGGATGGAGCCGGCTTGCTACCGGCAAGCCGCTTCAAGGAAGCGGCACCCGAATCCCAAAAACCCACATCTTCGTGTGAATGATCGGGGAACCAGCCGGCTTCTGCCTGCCACGTAGTGGATGCCAGTTGGCTACCCAAGAAGGCAAGTCGAATCAATCAGGAAAATACGATGAGATTTAACCACGTAAATCTCACAAATCTGCCAATTACGCGGACTGCGTAATCAAGCCGGAATCACGCCGACTTCCATGTACAGGCGCCCCAAAGAAGGAAGGCAACCCCTTATAAAAAGGGCGGCCCCCTACACCACTCAAGAGGCTTGAATTTTCGGGAAGAAGGGTCGAAACTTTGAAGAGCGAAGGATTTTCGGAAGGGCAGGATTTCCTGGGAAGAAGGCTGACACCCTTGGGAGAAATGACCGTCCACCGGTTTCGAAGGAGGAAAGCGGCTCGGGGCCCCAACGCCTTTTTGCCATGCCGAAGCGAGGACTTCTAATCCCCGTTGACAACCCCCCTACAGGTAAGTCCTTCCACCCTTGCCATTTTACGTATGTTTTTTACGATGTTTCGTCGAGCCCCGACCGCATAACACCTTCCCTATGCAAGGGAATGGTCGGAGGGCGGACCCAGGTATCATTCCTTCAGAAACACGTCCGAAGGTACCGGTGGCCACCCTCTAGGCCAGGCGAATCCACCCAGCCTGGTCGAGCTCAGTTCACTCGTGACCCTTCTGTCAGGTATTTTTACGTGGAGACTCTAACTTTCCAGCAGGTTTTACGAATTTTTATATGATGTCCACAGGTCTTTTTCAGGGTCCCGAAAAGATTTCCGGGATGACGCCACCAACCAGGATGCCGGCGGCGGCCATTCGGGTGTACAAACACAGACAACCCGACGGTCCCCGTACGTTTTTTTCCGGGAGACGTAAGTATACTCTCCCGATGCCTTAGAAAAGTTTCCGGGATGACGCCACCGGCATGGATGCTGGCGGCGGCCGTTCGGGTGTACGAACATGTACAACCCAACGGTCCCCGTATGTTTTTCCAGGAGACGTAAGTATACTCTCCCGATGCCTCGAAAAAGTTTCCGAGACGACGCCATCGGTAAGGAAGCCGGCGGTGGCCGTTCGGGTGTACGAAATGTACAACCTGATGGTTTCCATTTTTTTTGGAAATTATAAGCCCTCCGTTAAATCCCATGCTTTTACAGATGTCAAGAGGAAAAGGGGTGGGGAAACAGCCGGCAAGCTGCCGACTGGTCGGTTCAAGAACCGGCCCCCGTTTTCGCAAAACCCCCATGGGTGCGCATGGAAGGGGGAAACAGCCGACAAGCTGCCGGCTGGCCTGTTCAAGGAACTAGCTCCCATTTCCCCAAAACACCCATGGGTGCGCATGGAAGGGGGAAACAGCCAGAAAGCCATCGGCTGGCCGGTTCAAGGAACCGGCCCCCGTTTCCCAAAAACCCCCATGGGTGCGCATGGAGGGGCGAAACAGTCAGCAAGCCGTCGGCCCCCGATTCCCCAAAATCCCCATGGTCGCGCTTGGAAGGGGGAAACAGCTGGCAAGCCGCCGGCTCGCCGGTTCAAGGAACCGGCCCCCGTTTCCCCAAAACCCCCATGGGTGCGCATAGAAGGCGGAAACAGCCGGCAAGCCGTCGGTTGGCTGATTCAAGGAACCGGCCCCCGTTTCCCCAAAACCCCAATGGGTGCACATGGAAGGGGGAGGCAAGCCATCGGCTGGCTGGTTCAACGAACCGGCCCCCGTTTCCCCAAAACCCCTATGGGTGCGCATGGAAGGGGGAAACAGCCGGCAAGCCGCCGGCTGGCCGGTTCAAGGAACCGACCCCCGTTTCCCAAAACCCCCATGGGTGTGCATGGAAGGGGGAAGCAGCCGGCAAGTCCCCGGCTAGACGGTTCAAGGAACCGGCCCCTGTTTCCCCAAAATCTCCATGGGTGCGAACAGCTGGCAAGCCGTCGGCTGGCCGTTCCAAGGAACCGGCCCCAATTTCCCCAAAATCCCCGTGGGTACGCATGAAAGGGGGGAAGCAGCCAGCAAGCCACCGGTAGGCCGGTTCAAGGAACTAGCCCCCGTTTCCCCAAAACCCCCAAGGGCGCGCATGGAAGGAGGAAACAGCCGGCAAGCCGCCGGCTGGCTGGTTTGAGGAACTAGGCCCCGTTTCCCAAAAGCCCCCATGGGTGCGCAGGGAGGAGGGAAACAGTTGGCAAGCCGCTGGCTGGCCGGTTCAAGGAACCGACCCCCATTTCCCCAAAATCCCCATGGTCGTGTTTGGAAGGGGGAAACAGCTGGCAAGTCGCCAGCTAGCCGGTTCAAGGAACCAGCCCCCGTTTCCCCAAAACCCCCATGGGTGCACATAGAAGGCGGAAACAGCCGGCAAGCCGCCGGCTGGCCGGTTCAAGGAACCGAGCCCCGTTTCCCCAAAACCCCCATGGGTGTGCATGGAAGGGGGAAACAGCCGGCAAGCCGCCGGCTAGCTGATTCAAGGAACCGGCCCCTGTTTCCCCAAAACCCCTATGGGTGCGCATGGAATGGGGAAACAGCCGGCAAGCCACCGGCCCCCATTTCCCAAAAGCCCCCACAGGCGCGCATGGAGGGGGTAAGCAGCCGGCAAGCCGCCGGCTAGACGGTTCAAGGAACCGGCCCCCGTTTCCCCAAATTCCCCATGGGTGCGCTTGAAAGGGGGGAAACAACCGGCAAGCCGTTGGCTGGCGGTTTCAAGGAACCGGCCCCCATTTCCCAAAAATCCCCGTGGGTACGCATGGAAGGGGGGAAGCAGCCAGTAAGCCGTCAACTGGCCGGTTCAAGGAACCGGCCCCTCGTTCCCCCAAAATCCCCATTGGTGCGCCTGGAAGGGGAAACAGCCGCCAAGCGGCCGTCAACGGGGGATGCCAAATCCAAATCGGTTCTCGGGGGAGCCACGCCGTCAGCCACCGCCTCCTCGGAACCTATCGGAGTTTGATACCAAGGGAGTGCCAGTCAGACCGATCCCGCCTCCGATGCCACGTCATCAGGAATCTCGAACGGCCCTGATGGAGTTCCGGCGAGACGCTGTTGCCAGTCCACGGTGGCCTTGTGACGCATCCGGCACCGCGAGCTTTGAAAGGTAGTCTCCGCGAAAGCCTCGCCTTCCACTGGCACACGTGAGCTAGAAGCACCAGAGCTTCGTCGCCGTTCTCCCAACCACCAGTGAGACAAGGCCTCGGCCGAAGTAGCGTCGCAGCCATTGCCAGTTAATTCAAAGAAAACGGCCAAGCGGGCCGACTCGGCCCGGTTAGGACAGTTGAGCTCCTCTGCCGGCATGTTCCTTAAAGTCACCAGTAGAAGATCGAACCATCGTCGCGCTGACCCGGAAGCAGATTGGCGGACGTGCCCCGTAACATTTTTGGTGCGAGGCATATTGATTAACGCTCAAGAGAAGAAATTAAGGAAAGATGGAAGAAAATCCAAACGAGAACTCAAGGGAGAAGTGAAAACGAGAGGGAGGGATGAGAAAATCTTCAACGACCTCCCCTCTATTTATAGGAAAATGAGTTACCCGGATTCCGCGTGGTTCAAAAACCAGTTGCACAAAAATCAAGAAAGCTGAAATGATTCCTGACAACTTTTAAAAGGTACGGTCAAGGCATGGTAACCGAGAAAGTTGCACGGAAATCGAAAAAGACAAACGAAAATTGAGAAAAGTACAGAAGCATGCGAGGCCTTCGTCCGGTTGCCGCCTCCTGCTAGGTGGAAATCGCGTGAACAGCTGGCTCGAAGGAAAAATCACAAAAGTACGACGTGACCATTCACTACGTCCGTTGCAACTTTTTCAATTGTCACCAGCCGGTTGCCGCCTCCTGCTAGGCGGCAACCGTGTGAATAGCCGGCTCGTAGGTAAAATCACAAAAGTACGACGTGACCATTCACTGCGTCCGTTGTAGCTTTTTCAATTGTCACCAGCCGGTTGCCGCCTCCTGCTAGGCGGCAACCGTGTGAACAGCCGACTCGAAGGTAAAATCACAAAAGTACGACGTGACCATTCACTACGTCCGTTGCAGCTTTTTCAATTATATCACCAGCCGGTTGCCGCCCCCTGCTAGGCGACAACCGCGTGAATAGCCTGTTCGAAAGTAAAATCGCAAAGGTACGACATGACCGTTGTGACAGTGGCAGCTTTTGAAAAAGCAATGTACCACATCCTCAGCCGATTGCCGCCTCGTGGGAGGCGGCAACCACATAACCAACCAGATGAAAAGTAGTGTCACAAAAAGCATGATGTGACTATTCACAACAACTTTTAGAAAAGAAACACGTGAAGCCTTCACATCACATCCTGGTGGCCGGCTCCCACAAGGTGGTTGCCGCATGATCAGTCGTTCAAGATCTAAGACGTGGGGAGATACGGCCCAACCTTCAAGCACGACGCACGAACACTTTCCACCTTGTTACTCGGTCACCAGCACTCACAAGGTGGCTGCTGTGCAACCAACCGGCTAGCAATATGGCATCCCCTGGTCAAGTGGTCGAGGGTGTAAGCCCGATTCTATTGTCCGATCTACAATAGATAATTCACGAAAGCGTGAAATCTCGCAGGACCTACCGTCTACGTATGGAGGGTCATTCAACCCTAGGATGTTGGTTTCCTTCCTCAAAAGTTATACAACCTCGCCTAGGGAGGGGCATTCTTTTGACCCCATGCTTAAAGGGGGGTGGAGCCGGCTTGCCGCCGGCAAGCCGCTTCAAGGAAGCAGCACCCGGACCCCAAAAACCCACATTTGGTAAAAAGTTAGGGGGATGGAGCCGGCTTGCCGCCGGCAAGCCGCTTCAAGGAAGCGGCACCCAGACCCCCAAAAACCCACATTTGGTAAAAAGTTAGAGGGATGGAGCCGGCTCGTCGCCGGCAAGCCGCTTCAAGGAAGCGGCACCCGGACCCCCAAAAACCCAAATTTGGTAAAAAGTTAGGGGGATGGAGCCGGCTTGCCGCTGGCAAGCCGCTTCACGGAAGCGGCACCCGGACCCCCAAAAACCCACATTTGGTAAAAAGTTAGGGGGATGGAGTCGGCTTGCCGCCGGCAAGCCGCTTCAAGGAAGCGGCACCCGAATCCCAAAAACCACATCTTCGTGCGAATGATCGGGGAAACAGCTGGCTTCTACCTGCCACGTAGCGGCTGCCGGTTGGCTACCAAAGAAGGCAAGCCGAATCAATCAGGAAAATATGACGAGATTTAACCATGTAAATCTCGCAAATCCGCCAATTACGCAGACTGCGTAATCAAGCCGAAATCATGCCGCCTTCCATCTTCGGGCACCCCCAAAGAAGGAAGGCAACCCCTTATAAAAAGGGCGGCCCCCTACACCACTCAGCAGACTGAAATTTTCAGAGAAGGAGGCTGGAATTCTCGGGAAAGAAGACGGACGCCCCCTAGTGAAACGACGGTTCACCGGTTTTTCATTTCTTTAGTTTTTCTTTTATTTGAATAGAAAGTTTTGAGAATGTTATTCGATTCATTTCCTAGTTTCTAGACGTAGACACTTGCTAGGGACTAGCAAGGTTTAAGTATGGGGGGATTTGTAAGTGCTAAAATTGTGCTTA
>JAMKPZ010002920.1:0-37458 GCA_024699675.1 Amphibolis antarctica
GTTGCTTTTTTACCTTTCCCACAGAATTTATTATTTGCATCCTCTATGTGGGGGGCATCCTATGAACATCCAATCTGATTTCTGGATTAGTGATTCCAAATCAAAAACCACATCTACACCAATAACATTCATACCAATGACCTTACTGTTAGGGTTACTCTAGTGTGGAGACTGTTTAAGTCTTCACAAGTGTATGTGTCCTTATTCGGCCTATTGGGCCTAATAACCTTTGGGGTGATTTGTACCCTAATGATGCACTATAAATAAGTGTTTTAACCTTGTAACTAGGTGTGTGAAACTAGTGAAACCACCAGAAGACGCCCGTGGAGTAGGCTTCGGTTGAACCATATAAAACCTTGTGTTGTACTTGCTTCTCCTTCTCTTCTACCTCCTTCCCTAGTATCGAATCCCGCCTTTCTTTTGATTTAATCCCATCAAACTGGTATCAGAGCTTAGGGTTTAAGAAAAAAGGGGGATTAGGTCTGTTTTTAGGGTTTACTGTGCGGTGAACAGTAAACCGTCGTTTGTGCGGGTGGTGCGGAGGCGAGCCAGGTCCTGTCTCAACATCGCGTCTTCGAGGATAGGTTGCCCGACGTCGTGCGTGAGGAGGGCAATGCAAGGAAGCCATCCGACGCCGCAGATCCAAGGCCGTCTGACACCGCCAGAGCTGTTCGACACGAGGAGAGCCATCCGACACCGCATCCAGAGCCGTCCGACGCAAGGAAAGCCGTCCGACGACGCAGATCTAGGGTCATCTGACGTTGCCAGGGCCGTCCGACGCCAGATCCAGGGCCATCTGACGCTGCCAGGGCCGTCCGACACCAAATCCAGGGTCGTCTAACGCTGCGAGGGCCGTCCGACGCCAGATCCAGGGTCGTCTAACGCTGCCAGGGCCGTCCAACGCAAAGGAAGCCGTCCACTTCAGAAAAGCTGTCCCACGTTACGAGGCAGAGCCAAGAGGCGAAACTGCAGGGGAACACGAGTTCCAGGAGAGCTCGTCGGGTTCTTTTTTCAGTGGGTGAGGAGTGATACAATGGTGTCACTGAAGAGCAAAAATGACAGACGACGGAAAGCTCAAAATTGAGAAGTTTGACGGTAATGATTTTAGGTACTGGAAAATGCAAATAGAGGACTACCTCTATCAAAGGAAGTTGCATGAGCCTCTGTTAGGAGAAAAACCTGCAGAAATGGAGCAAAAGACATGAGATTTGTTGGATAGACAGGCTTTGGGTGTGGTCAGATTGTCATTGGCTAGAAATGTTGCTTTCAACATTGCCAAAGAGAAAACCACGGCAGATTTGATGAAAACTCTTTTAGATATGTACAAAAAGCCGTCTGCTTCAAATAAAATGTATCTAATGAGGAGGTTATTCAATTTGAAAATGTCAGAAAGTAGTTGCATGACAGATCACATCAATGAATTCAATGTCATCATATCTCAACTAAGTTTAGTTGAGATTAATTTTGATGATGAGGTCAAAACCTTAATTTTACTATCTTCTTTACTAGAGAGTTGATCTACAGTGGTAACTGGTATTAGTAGTTCTCTAGGACATGAGAAACTGAAGCTAACAGATATCAGAGACCTGATTTTGAGTGAGGACATTCGGAGAAGAAACAACTCACAAGCAAGCACTTCAGGAGCAGCCTTAAGTGCAGAATGCAGAAGAAGAAGTCAACAGAGAAATGGTGGCAGAAACTACTCAAAGTCCAGAGGGAAAAGCAAGGGCAGGAAGAACATTACCTGTTGGAACTGTAATCAGAAAGGGCACTACAAGAATCAATGCAAGGCACCAAGAAGGGCGCAGAGCAATGATGGGGGAGCAGCAAATTCAGTATATGAAGAAATTGCAGATGCTCTAGCTTGTATTGCTGACAATTCAGTTGAATCTTGGATTCTAGATTCAGGCACTTCATATCATTCCACCAATGTCAAAGGACTGTTGAGAAACTACAGGCTCATAGAAAGAAGGAAATTCTACCTGGCAAACAACAGTGAGTTAAATATTGTGGAAATTGGTGATGCTTACGTTAAAACTCACAATGGTGGCATATGGAAGTTAGAGAATGTCAGACATGTCCCTGTTTTGGCAAAGAATCTGATATCTACGAATCAGTTAGATGATGCAGGTATGTTTATCTCACATAGAAGTGGAAAGTAAAAGGTTTTCAAAGGAGCCATGGTAATTGCTAGAGGTAACAAAGTTGGCACCTTATATGTTATCCCTAGTGATGAATACTTGGCTAGTGTTGTTGATTCAGTGGGAGCAACAACATTATGGCACAGAAGATTAGGCCATATGAGCAAGAAATGGATGAAAATTATGGCAACAAAGGGAAAATTTCCAAGGATGAAATCTGTGGAGTTAGAATTCTGTGAAGACTGTGTACTTGGAAAGCAAAAGAAAGTGAGCTTCTCAAGGAACTCCAGGTTGCCAAAGACTCAGAGGCTGGAATTGGTACATACAGATGTGTGGGGACCAGCACCTATCAAATCCCTAGGAGGCTCAAGATATTATGTTACCTTCATTGATGACTGCACCAGAAAGGTATGGGTTTATTTCATCAAAAATAAGTCTGATGTATTTTCAGTATTTAAGAAATGGAAAACTGAGGTTGAGAATCAGACTAATTTAAAGGTAAAATGTTTGAAGTCAGATAATGGTGGAGAATACACCAGTCATGACTTCAAAATGTTATGTGAAGAACATGGAATCAGGTTAATCAGGACTGTTCCTGAGCATCCTCAGCAAAATAGAGTTGCAGAAAGAATGAACAGAACTCTGAATGAAAGAACAATGAGTATGAGGTTGCATGTTGGTTTTCCCAAAAAGTTCTGGGCAGATGCCTAAAGATCACACTGAAAAGAATTACATGTCTGAAGTCTCATATGCTTCTACAGTAGGTAGCTTGATGTATGCTGCAACAAGCACTAGACCCGACATCGCGGCTGTTGTAGTGGTGAGCAAGTTTATGTCCAATCCAGGAAAGGAGCATTGGGAAGCAGTAAAGTGGATTCTACGCTATTTGAAAGGTTCTAGTGACGTTGGATTGTACTTCAAGAAAGGTAATTTAGACTTGCAAAGCTTCTGTAATGCTGATCTTGCTGGAGATTCAGACCAGAGCAAGAGTACTTCAAGTTATGTGTTCACCTTGAATGGCACAACTATAAACTGGAGGTCTAAGTTGCAAGGATGTGTTACCCTTTCAACAATGGAGGCTGAACTGGTAGCTATAACAGAAGTAGCAAAGGAGCAGATTTGGCTCAAGAGCTTTCTTGAAGAATTAAAGATAAAAGCTAGTGGGAGTATTCTAAACAGTGATAGTCAGAGTGCTCTTTACTCAGCAAGAAATCCAAACTACAAGAGTAGAACTAAGCATTTCAGAATTAAGTATCATTTCATCAAAGAACTGATTGAAGAGGGAAATCTGATATTTCAAAAGATAGCAGAAAGCATGAATCCAGCAGACATGTTTACGAAGACTGTCAGCATACAAAAGCTAAGGCTATGCATGGCCTTAGTCGGCCTCCAAGTTACTTGAAAATAGAGGAGTGGCGTGGTGGCAAGGTTACAAGGTTGATGAGCGAGCATACGTCTGTAATAGTCTTCAAGTGGGAGATTGTTAGGGTTACTCTGGTGTAGAGACTGTTTAAGTCTTCACAAGTGTATGTGTCTTTATTGGGCTTAATAGCCTTTGGGGTGATTTATATCCTAATGATGCACTATAAATAAGTGCTGTAACCTTGTAACTGGGTGTGTGAAATCAGTGAAACCACCAAAAGACGCCCGTGGAGTAGGTTTCAGCTGAACCACATAAAACCTTGTGTTGTGCTTGCTTCTTCTTCTCTTCTGCCTCCTTTCCTAGTATCGAATCCCACCTTTCTTTTGATTTAATCCCATCACTTACTTCCTCTACTTGTTCAAATATAAGAATGTCTGAATACAAATCTTTGAAAAGTTGACTTTCCTATCAGCATGCTCTAGGTAATTTATAGCACATGGTGCTTCTCCACCCTACAATTATCTCCTTGAGTGTATTTTCCAACTCAAAGTAATTCGTCAAATCTGGGTTGGCATTGCCACTGCAAACTAATACTCCTATTTTATAAAACTTATGCTGAGAATGGTCAAAGAATCCTCCAAAATTTATTACTAGTTTGAACTTCTGAAGGCCATAGGAAACATTTTTACGATAATGTCAACAAACTAACCAACTAAAAATGGAAAGCTTTTCTTGATTATATCTGTAAGCATTCTTTTTCCATTTAACTAATAATACAATCTACTAAATCCACGCTGCATTTTTCACTATCAGCTCAAGTGTTTATTTGTGGTTGGCAGCGTTCTACATAAAATGCTGGTGGTCAACAACTGCTACGACGTTTATCTTTTTGGCTGCAGCAATCACAGATTGGCTTGATGGTTATATAGCTCGAAAGGTGTGAATTTCTTTCTGGTGTCAGAGTTAATTTCTATTTTTTATCACTTTGAAATTCTCCTTGATAGAGCACTATTTTAAATGTTTGAATTGCCCTTTTCTAGCAGTAAAATGCTCAAATTGCCTTATTACTCTAGCTATTGAATTGCCAGATGCAGCTGGGAACAGCATTCGGTGCATTTTTGGATCCAGTTGCTGATAAGGTTTTTTTCTTCTTATTTGTCATTTTATTACGAGATTACATCTTTATCTTAGATGATATACTAAACAATTGGTGTGTTCATAAAGAATACTTGTTTATTGATTTCTCATTCTACTTGCAGCTTATGGTCTCTGCTACCCTGGTGTTGTTGTGTACGACACCATTAGAAATTGTTGTGTTTGGCGAAGTACCTTGGCTTCTGACAGTGCCTTCTATTGCTGTAATTGGTAGGGAGGTAATCCTGCCATATTCTGACAGTGCCTTATTATAGGAGATCTCATGTTTAGCAGTGTTTAACAAGCGACTCATGCAGAATGACTAATAAGAGATACAACCTCATTTGCATCAACCCAATTGCATTTATTTTTTTCCTTCATAAGCAAATGATGTTCTCCAAGGAGGAAAAATTCATTATGATGTGTTTTACTTTTTCGCAGATAACAATGTCTGCAGTAAGAGAATGGGCAGCTTCGCAGAATGGTAAAGTTCTTGAGGTTGTATCCTTTGTCTCTTGTTCTTTCTTTCCCCATGACATCAATTTCTTTCAAGTTCCTGTTTATAGATCTCATTTGCCATGTTTTACGGTGTATATCATGGTGATAGCAGGCTGTAGCCGTAAATAATTTGGGAAAATGGAAAACAGCAACACAGATGACAGCACTGACCATTCTCCTTGCAACCAGGGACTTGAGGTAACACTAACCTTATTGCCTGTATGCATTATGCCGTTGCTGATGAAATTCTTCTGTTCTGTTTGTTGCAGTCCAAAGGGTCCTGGTGTTTTTGCTACCTTTGGTATAATTTTGCTATATGTTTCGGCTGGTCTCGCTGTATGGTCGCTCATTGTATACATCAGGAAAATCTGGAGAATATTGCTGAGGTGATCACTTTCCTTTTCAGCCGGTGCTGTTAGATAATATCTTCTGGGCATCATCCTCCGACTTCATGATCTCATCACTTTTCTTCTGCTAAATTCTCATTGATGTCGATAGATTTTCAAGTTTGGATATAGGTTGAAAATTCGATGCCCTAAATTTGCTGCAACCACATGATGTTTTGGGAAAGATGGAGGGTGCATCACCATTTAGCTTGAGCATTCATATTTATATTTATAGAAGAGGCCTGGAGGCCATTTGTATTCTTGTAAAACAGAACATTATTCTCCCTACGAGCAGCATTATCGGGGAAAAAAGGTAAGTTGACGATTACATATTTTACATGGTTCTTCAGCACGGGTTGCGCTGAAAAGTAAACTTCAGCAAACTTTAGATCTGTGGGTGGGTATTCCCATCGCTCATTTGGTTTCGGGTTCAACGGTTGTTCGAGGTAGTTTGGGCATCTGCGGTTCATGTGTGATTTATATTGGGTTATTTCAGAGCTTGCAAAAATAAAGGGCATTGGGTTATTTCAGAAAAGAGCAAACATGATAGTTATGCCTGGAGATGGTTGAATTGCATACTATCATTACTTGAAAATTAAAAGAAGTTTGTCTTTGAAAAATAATAAATTAAAATTTTTATTATTTTACAAAATTTTATTGATATGATTCTCTCTAATCATTTTTTATCTAATTTTTTAATCATTTTTCGTATTTTTGGAAGCACGGTCTCAAAACATGTTTACTTGTTAGAGATGTCAATTAGGTTAGAACCATATTTGGTAGTGTCTATCTTGTTGCGGTTCAAGCATAGTTTAATTGGCATCTCCCGTTACTTAAAACAAATATCGTTCTCAAGACTGATTCGTTCTAATAAACCGTATTTGATTCGGATTCCAATACGAATATTGTTCTCGTCTGAATCTAAATTAATAATTGAGAAATTGTACAAGGGTGTTACAATATTTCTATGGAAAGCAAAGGTAATTTTAATGGGTATCGAGCGTTTTCAATAGATTATTTTGGAAGAAATTGCTTGAGGCTCCTCAGGCGTTGCAGGCTGTGTTATTACCAACGAGATGCAGGAAAACATAAATATAATTGGACGAAGGTCACGCTTTCCGTCGACGTTGACGGCGGCAGGTTTCATAAAAATGAGTGGGGATACATAATAATCGAGCAGCAGTTGGACAAGGACTCTAGCTTAATTAATTGTCCGTTGGCATAAAAATAGGAAGAATTTGACTTTACTTGTGAACATTTTATATTTCTTGATGTATCAGTTACAAAGCTAACAATAACCTTGCGCTGTAGTTTTATTTTTAAATGCATCGAACTTGCCTGGTGCTTGGCAGCGTAATTATGTTTGACATATTTGTAAGATATTAATATCAATTAATGTTCTCGTTCTACTTGAATTTGATTTATATATTATAGATACATTTATAAATAATTTTTTTAACTTTTAAAATTACGTTATTATTATTATATAAATTTTAACATAAATATCTTTATCACCTATATAATTAAAACTACAAACACGAACTTTTATCTTTTAGAATTAAAAAAAAGAAAAAGGGTAAACGTACTTTAAAACAAACTTTGATTTATTTTTTAATGTGCTGGAAAAGATTTTATATCAGGTGTCGATTTACGAACATTCCACGTCACCACCATTGGAAAAGCCCTCGATCGCAGCCAGCAGTCTGCAGTCCGCTCTCCCCTCCCCCTTCCTTCCCATGGCCGTTGCTGCCCACCACCACGGCGGCCACCTCCCCGTCAGCTTCCTTACGCCTACTCCGCGTTTCCCCGGTATCTGGATCGGCAGTTTTCCAGGTGCGCTTCCAGCCTTCTTGCCTACAACCTGCCTCGCCATGCTTGTCTGTCAGTGGACGTCGGGTTATTTATTTATTTATTTATTTATTTTTGTCCATTTACACCTGTTGTTCTCGATTTCAGTTGGACGAAGTAGTCGAGTACGCCGCCGTGTGAAGCTGGTGTCTGTCGGTTGCGCTCCGAGGACGAGACATGTCGAGGAGTCGTCCGTGACAGGTGATTGGATCGCGGTTGAGTTGCAAGGACTGGTGTTTGTTGATTCTGATGTTTCCATGTTTGGTTCGTTGGCTGATTTCGGGTGATCTGAAATTTCAACACCTGTTAATCGCTACGGCGATAACAAATTCCTAATTTCGTTGAAGCCAATCGAGCATTGACGTTTTATATGTAAGAATTATTACCAGTGGAGAATCGACTCCAAAGTGCCGTTATGCTTGAACTTGTTGAAGGGCCTAAAAAATCCGTGCTTATCCCAAGTTACTCGATTTCTATTGTTACGTTGGAGATTATTTCCTAATTACGATTACATAACCAAAGACCAGTGTCCTTGAGACTTGCTTGAACTTTCTTGGTAAAAAAAATAAAATTCCATCCCCACCTAATTTTTTAATAGTTTTCAAATTTAATCATAAGATCTTCTAGTCACATGCTACTTGTCGTTTATTTTTCAGCACTTTCCATGAGAAAAATACTAGTTATGTGCTTCTTGTCGTTTATTATTCTGCAGAGGAAAGCGCACAGTGTAGTGATGCAATTCATTCCATGGACAAGGCTCCCACACATTCCCGCTCTTTATCACACCCACATGGAATGACGCAAACACCAAGGCATGACACATCATCTCTTGTAGCATTTGTTGTTTTCTGGGTGAGTCCTTTAATTATCAACAATTCAAGTTTTAAATGATTCAATCTCTCTGTGACACTTCCTTACTCATTTATAGATCCTTGCTGCTGTGGTTTTTGGTGTTGGTTTGGGTGCAAAGGATGGCACTGAGAAGGCATCTGAATTTTTCGCAGGGTAGGAAGTATTTGTTACCTGCAAGCTTTTTCCTTTTCTGTAATATTTTTAGCTGTACGATTTCCATCTCCAATCATCATCCAACTGAAGAAATATAAATTTTATCTAAAGATTCGTATATTGAGTAAAGATTTCCATGTAACATAGATTTTCAGAGGACTAGCCATTCATAGTGTACATAATTTTGGTTCAGTTGCTAGAAAATCAGCCTATAAGCATCATGCCCTCTAGTAGTGTTTCTGGGAAGTGTGAATCAATTGTATTGATCTCCTCATCTTCAGGTTACTCTTGTCAACTGTCCATGTCATTCATTTCATAATTAATATGATCCAAATGAATAATGTGGATTGCTTGAATAATTTTTGGGCATTTTTGGCGGTTACAGTTACTTACTGGAAAAGAGTTTATCAGTTGACAATCTCTTTGTTTTTGTCTTGATTTTCAAATACTTCAAGGTGCCAACAATGTACCAGGTATACTTGTTCTTCCTAGTTGGATTTTCAGTTTTAATCTTGTGAGTGCTGTATCATATTAAAGCTATGCATCTAATCTCATATTTCCCTTGTTGGCTTTGCTTTGCTGCGTTCAACTAAGGGCCGGGTGCTCTCATATGGCATTGTTGGTGCAGTATTCTTTCGTGCCATAATGATTGGTCTTGGAAGTGCCACTCTTCAGGTTCCTACTCTTACCATCTATATTTTGAATTGTTTCAAGAAATGGTTTTCTCGATTCCCTAATATTTGTAATTTACCAATATTTCTCTGTTATTCATCTTAGAGGTTTGAAGCAGTGAACATCATATTGGCCTTCGTTCTTTTCTATTCTGCATACAAGGTTATGTCTTCACCATGATATTTATTAAGACTTGTTACTTCCAATTTGTTTTCACTCAGTTATTTGCTATAATTTTATGCCCTGTTATGCTTTACGAGAAATTCAAATTGACATTATGTTTAAAATATCACTCAAAGAAAAAAGGTGAAATTCTTTAACTTAATTATCCAATAAATAAAAATTCTAAATAGAAATGGAATTATGATGCTATATATGGTAAGGTGTGGATCTGTGAAGCATTAATACAACTAAGGACATGGATACAACATGACTCAGAACTGAGGATTTGGCAATTTCATAACATTTAGGATACAACTTGACTTAGATATGACCTTAATTGATTAAATTGTCATTGTGTATGTGCAAGGAATAGTATTTATGTGTTTATTAAGAACGTATATTTTAATCTTTTCTAATGATTTATGAAAGAATTAAATTCTAAGTGTGATCTTCTTTAATGTAACAGCTGTTTTCTATTGAAGATGAAGATGATGACTTGTCCAAAAACTTTATTGTGAAGACATGCCAGAGATTTATTCCTGTCACATGTAATACTTAAACCAACTTCATGTTATTCCTATGGTAATCATAGCATTTTTGTTAAGCATAATTATTATTGTACTATCTCAATTGGAAACAACAAAGTTGTTGGACACACGCTTAAGCCACCAAGGTTGGCCTTGGGTGTGACAACATTTTTGTTTTCTGATGTTTTCAGTGTTTAATTTATATGTATTTGTGTGCCTAAAAATAACACAATCATTAAACATAAAATGTAAAGATAAACAGACATCGGACAACCAATAAACATAAATATCCAAGTATCCAACACATGAAGTTCATGAACTAATTTAAAGTTATAATCCATAATAATAGAAAAGGTCTTAATGAAATATCAATAAAATTCAAAATCTTTTTCTTCATCCACTAAGAAATCGTCAAAGTTTTTCAAAGTTAATATTTTCATCATCAAAACCTCCCCATTCTTCTTCTTCCACAACGGGTGTTTTTCCATTCCTTGAATGTCTTCAAAATTTCTCCACGTCCCTTTGCATGTCCATGAGCATAGCCTCTTGACAGAGAATAGGGTTGGGAGTGTTGTGCAATCCCCACTCTTTTAGCATGACACAAGTTAAACTCTAAAGTTCAACACTCATGTATTTTTGCCAATTTTTGCCCATGCAACATCACCTTTAGCATACACAAGTTCCTTAGTTGCTTTGGATATCCTCATCATCCATTCACTGTTTTACTCAAGTGCCTCAACATTGATAGGATTGAAATCCTCGTAATTGTTTTGTTGACTCCTTGTTTGAAATGTTACATGTATGTGTTTGTTGTAGTTGATGGAAGCTTTCCATTATTTTCTCTTAGGCATACTCGTAGGTGTGTGCAAGATAACCTATGAGTAGTTTTTCACCTCAATCAATCTCCACAATACAAATATTGATTATGATACCACACAACAATTTGCCAATTTCTCCTAATAATATATTGAAAGCACAGCATTAATAATTTGCCTCTGTTGTGTACTTGTTTCACATATGGATCCACTTCAAATGTCCAAAACAATCTTTTCAAAATGACTTTCATGTCATGCAAACTCTATATAATAAGGAACTAGCAAATCTTATTTTATCTTTAATATGTCCAACTCCTACTCTATTCCCAATAAAATTATTTATTGGCTTATTTCTCATAGTATTATCATTCATCTATCTAGGCATACACATCTCAACAATATTGGCTCTTTACATATAATCATATTTTACTGTTTAGTATCTGGGCCATGAAGTATAGTCAAGAGAATGATAGTTTTATAAAATTTTCCTTTTAATTTTAGAAGGATTTTCCCATCACACAATACTCTAGAAGTATTTCTCCACGTCATTCATTTTACTTTAATCATATGAATGACATTCTCTATAATTTCATTGTTGTTACTTATTATATATCCTAAGCATTTTAAAGTCTTGCTTTTATGGATCTTATGGTTATCCAAGTATATATCTTCATCATTATTATTATTTTCATTGAATCTACATTTCGTATGTTTAGTTTTTGATCTACTCAATTTAAATCCTTTGGACTCTAAAGTATCTCTCTATAATTCTAATTTAAAACTAATTTTTGACTTACTTTCATCAATTATAACTATGTCATTAGCAAATAATACACAACAAGCTATTTCTCTTTGAACTTTGTTGGTTATGTTATTCATAATTAAGACAAACAAATATGGACTTAAAGGGGACGCTTGACATAAACCTATATCTGTTGGAAATTTTCTACTTTCTTCTCCTATAATTTTAATACTAGTAACTAAGCTAACTACCCTTTCATTTATATATTTTATAATATTAATATATCAGTATAATAACTTTGATGCCTTAATAAATATGATAAAGATAAAGTTCTTTAAATTATGGTTATAATTTAAATTTTGTCTCATCTCATTTGATGGCAGCATATTATGATGGTGATCGTTTCTTTACACTTCAGGAAGGTGTAAGAAAAGTAAGTATGTGATAATTGAATTTTATTTACATGAGTATTTTATTCTTCATGATTACACGCACAAGTTGATTCAGAATTCTTACTCTTTACAACTGCATGTCCACTGTTAAGTGTTTCATGGTTTAGTTTAGCTTGCTGTTAGCTTTCACCAAATGGAAATATTAAGACATTGACAGGCATCTATATTGTGCATTGTTATAAATAAATGAAAATAAATTTTAGGCGACACCCTTACTACTCACAGTTGCTGTCCTTGAGCTCAGTGACGTTGCCTTTGCCGTAAGTTCTACACATTCTTTTGTAGTATGATACTCTGCCTTTCCAAACTTCACGTCAATGAAAAATATGATCATTTGTTTTCCCATTTCACAGATAGACTCAATACCTGCTGTATTTGGTGTAACGAAAGACCCATTAATAGTATTTTCTTCAAATATGTTTGCGATTTTAGGTAACTTTACTGGATTTCCTCTTGAATTCTGGTTGCTCACCAGCATTATGATGAGCGATATATGCATTTTGCTCTGCATGGTGCTTGTCTATTTGTTTGCAAGTAATTATCTTTAAAGCATTGAAATTATTTTTCAGGTTTAAGGTCACTGTATAGACTCATTTCTGAAAGCATGACTGAGCTGGAATTTTTACAGGTACGCAACTCTGGTTGGGCACCATCCTGGACATTTTAGTTTTCTTCGGCATTTTACTAGGCAATTTATAAAGGCGGCATTGATCAAACATTCTTCTTTTCTGTGTAGCCATCGGTAGGCGTTGTTCTGGGATTTATTGGAGCAAAGATGATTATTGACTTGTTCGGTACACATTCTCAAGCATTCTGGCTTCCATTCTTGTACCGTTATTATTTTTGATTCAGTCAGTGGAGATTTCCGTTCCCTATTTGTTTGGATTTAATTAGTAGAGCTAATCCGCATAGGTTATCATGTACCGACCGAGGTATCATTGGGTTTCGTTGCCACGGCTCTTGGTGTTGGATTGACGTTAAGCCTTGTGAGGAAGTCCGATTAAGGTAATCAAACGAGCAGCATTGCGGATGAGGAACTGCATCCATGTATCACGCTCACTCAACCTTGAGTCAGGAAAATGTGAGTTGGTTCAATTCTTTTCCCATTCGTAAAATGTACAGGTAGATTCTCGTGATCGTATGCTGGTCCTGATTTTAGTTAATTGATGTGAGGAATATTGCTAATTCTTTTAATTGCCCTTTCCATCTCATTGATGTGAGGTAGCAAATGCGAAAAGCATGCTAATTTTTATTTAAAATTTCCGTATGATGGAATGAGTGGATGGGTTCAATGATGGAATGATAGAAATTTTACAATTTCATGCATAAAACGAGGTGATTAGATGATAATGCACTCTAGTTTAGAGGCAAGTTAGCATTCTGAGTTAAATGTCAATCTTGTAACCTGTTTATATTGTAATTAAGATGCGTATATGATGTTGGTTTATGCTAAAAATTGAAACAAATGGTTTTTTTTCTTAACGCTGCATGTTGAAGCCTCCAACGGAAGGAACCGTGAGCATCTCGTGAGATAATTTACATTTTGAAAGACGTAGGTATTCTCGCCCCCAGAAAGCGTTAAATATGTAATTTATAATGTAAGCCCAGGCAAGGCTGCATCTGTCCACGGCGTACAAAATAGAGATAAGATTAAAAAAATAACGAACAGTTAACTTATTTGTTTACCGCTGTTACTATTTTGAAGCGTAGCGTAGATAGATGGGTAGCAGCGTAATAGCGTATGCTGCTTCCAGCACATTCGTTAATCATGTACCTCGTCTGACGCGCGGGTACCGACAACGGCGGTGGACTCCTCTCCTCCTCGGGCCATGGCGGCCGCAGTACTTGCGGCGGAGGCAGCTATCGCGGCCGACCACATCCTCAAAAGCGGCGAGGTCTCCGCCATGCTCAAGCTCGGCTTCCTTCCATCCCCCCCCAGCTCGTCCCCTTCCGGAACCCCCCCTCCATCGTCCCCCTCCCTCCCCCTCGGCATCTTCCCCGATCGCCATCGCCGCCACCCCGGCAGCCCCTCCCCCAGACCACTCCCTCCGTCCTTCGAGCGACGCCTGGCGAAGCTGCAGGAGAGGATCTCCGGGATCCCGGAGTGCGGGGGGCACGGCGACGTGGAGCTCACCGTGCGCGGCCGGGATGGGTTCGGGGTGGAGATGAGGGTCCACAGGAGGGTGCTCCTGCAGAAGAGCAGGTTCTTCGCCGACAATCTGGTCGTCGTGGAGGGCAAGGCGAGGCATGCGGTGGAGATCTGTGAGTGCGACGACGTCGAGCTCTACGTCGAGGTCTTCGCGCTCATGTACTGCCACGACTTGAGGGCCAGGCTTCGGAGGATGCGTCTTCCCAAGGTGCTCGATTTTCTCAAGGTTAGCCGTTCACTGTCTTGGTTCTTGTAATTTCCGCATTCACTCGATCGGTAGTTGCCTAGTTGGTTGGTAGATAAATATTTATCCTGTGGTTTTGAATTCCATCGTCGATTTGATGCGACGACAAGTTGTGCATAGCCCGTCCAATCTTCGACAAATTGTGCGATTACGAAATTTGTGGATTTGATTGTGGTGTGCCTTCTGGAATCAAGGTTTCTGAGGCAATCATGTTCGAGGATGGTACGGCCTCCTGCCTCGCGCACTTGGAGGCTGTTCCATGGTCAAAGGAGGATGAGGAAGACAAGGTTGTGTCCGCCCTTAGCCACGTCCAACTCCATGCGTCGGTGTCGGAAGTCTTACGCAGACTTTATGTGGAGCCATGCGCTTCGTCACTGGACCACAGGGTTATCTCTAGGATTCTGGCTGGTGTCTTCCATGCGAAGAATGAAAAGGCCCGGCGAGAGATGAAAGCCCTGGTACTCGGCTTGCTTAAGCAGGATGCAATTGGCAGAAATGCTGGACAGAAGGAAACCTTCTATGGTCTCTGTCGCAAGTGTCTCACCTCAACATATCTGCGTTTCTCTGAAGCCGTCAGGTTGGAGGAAGGTCGACGTGATCGTGGTGCCTTGATGGGGGAGATCGCTCGAGAAGCCGACAATCTGCTCTGGATCGTTGAAATCTTGATAGACAAGAGGATGGGAGAGGAGTTTGTGTCGCTGTGGGCAGATCAGAAGGAGCTTGCAGCTCTCCATGCCAAGCTTCCTTGTGTGCATCGGTTCGAGATCAGCAAAATTACTTCTCAGCTGTGTGTTGCAATAGGGAAAGGCCAGGTCTTGGTTCCGAGAGATGCAAGATTCTCCCTGTTGCAGACATGGCTGGAGGCACTCTATGCGGATTTTGGTTGGATGAAGAGAGGCTGCAGGCTCATTGATAGGAGGGAGATCGAGGATGGGTTGAGCCAGACGATACTAACCTTGTCTATGGGGCAGCAACAGACGATTCTGATGAACTGGTTTGAGAGATTCCTGAACAAGGGAGATGATTGTCCCAACATTCATGAGGCATTTGAAACCTGGTGGAGACGGGCCTTCGCCAATAAATACCCGGAAGATGTGGATGTCTCGCAGCTGCAGACTGCTGTCTGCGACTCACAACCCTCCTGAAGCTATTCTCCCTACCTTTGGACGCAAATGCTGTCGACATGCTCTTATTTGTGTTCATTCTATGCAACATTTGTTTTTCCTCGTCATTGGTAATGTTCTTGCTTATATTTGAATTCAGGTTTTCTTCCTCCCTGAACCCTATTAGAAAGAGAAGGGAAGATCGGTTCTGTTGGTCTCTATATAACGCATTGTTTATCTCCTCCCAAGACGTTGTAAATGCTTCCCCACTTTTGTTTCCCTTGTAAATTCTTCCTTTCAAAGGCAAATAATTGTGCCTCTTTTTGAAAATTGATTGCCGATGGAATTTGTTTAATAAGTGAGATAGAATTTACATCGTTCAAAAAAAAAAACATAATTTACGATAAAATAGGTATGATGTTATTTTCTGATAATTAATGAATAAAATATATAATATGATTAATATATTAATAAATAAATTTCTATGGATTACCCGTCAAAACACACCAAAATCAACGAACAAACCAATGGAACATGCATGCCTGCGAAACACGAGCTTATGCCGTAATAAAGAATCTCTGGTATGAACTTGCATACTATTCTAAACATGCTGAATAAACCAAAATAAACCCTCCTGGATTTTCAAGCCAGTTTTCTTCGGTTCCGTATTCCCCTTAAGAGGTCAATCGAAAAACAGCCACGTCGTTCAAGAATGTATGGCATAAATAAGCCGGTTCAGGGAGACTGGCTTGGGTGCATCGCTGGATGAAAGATATCACAAATCGTCCAGCAGTGAAAATTGGAGTCATTGTAGTCCACGAAGCTGTCTGTCTGTATATTCCTCCGCCGTTGCTTGAAACAAAATTAATCGATTTTCCGACAGAACAAAAATAATGACTGAATAATGATTGATTAGATGGTTTGAATACTACAAAAGGTTAACACCGCTCATGTTTTCTTGATCCCTTCAATCTCTGATCTTTCTTCTTGAAAAGAAAAGGCTTTAGGAAGCTCTTGTGAGGAAATAGAGAAAGTCTCTTTTTCCTTTTTTGTATGAATCTGCATTTCCCTGCACGAAAATCTAAATTAGAATAAATAAAGGTATTATTAATGGTATATTGGCAAGAAGCATTTGTTGCTCATATCAATGCTAATGAACTATAGATTACTCAAGAACTAAGGAAACAAAGAGAATGCCCCTGAGAATCATCAATGCTAATGCATATGAAACATAGAGATGCAAACGGTTGTTCCTTCAATTATTAACTAAATTTACAATTACGCAACTCAAAAG
Source organism: Amphibolis antarctica (assembly GCA_024699675.1). Classification (NCBI taxonomy): domain Eukaryota; kingdom Viridiplantae; phylum Streptophyta; class Magnoliopsida; order Alismatales; family Cymodoceaceae; genus Amphibolis; species Amphibolis antarctica. The sequence goes on from JAMKPZ010002920.1 coordinate 16,536, forward strand.
CAATCAATATGCACGAACTCCTTTAAGGAATTTGTACCTAGGTTTTGTGTCTATCTTTCTCTTTAGATGTTAATTTCAGTAAATAGCATCACTATCTCCTTCATTAATGTTGTTTCACTCATTACTTCTTATTGGGATCATGAAACTAGGCCGATGCTTTAATGTGACAAAGAAAATGGCATCCACAAAACAAGGTCAAACAAATTTTCTCTTTTCTTTTTGAGTGGGGCGAGGACAATTTTAACTAAATTACAAACAAAAGTATTAATAAAAAAAATTAACTTACTGATTGTTTTCACAATCAGTAAGTATATGCTACCTGATTTATGCTTATCATCTGCAAGACTCTCTGAAGCACCACAACCTTGCTTTTGTCCTTCAACATTCAGCATGCCTTCCATTTTCATGTCAGTTGTGACTAAGAATAAATTCTCCTTTGCTTCATTGTTTTCTTTTACAGACATTAAGTTGGTAATGGGTGTTGCATCATCCTGTTGCTCATTTAGTGAAGCCTCTGCATGACAATCTTGGACTGAGACACCAGACGTACGTGAAGTAAAATCTTCTTGATTAAGAACCTCTGGCAGAGTAACACCTTGATCATCTGGCACGTCACTGGCTTTAAAATCCATATCATGTTCAGTTGAAAACATAGCATCTTCAGTGCGAACGCAAGATAAATCGACATCCACAGCACTACCATTCAAGACTTCCAGGCTACCAGATTGCACCAGGAGGCACTTATCTTTATCTTCATTACCACATGTATGGAGACTTGATAAACCACCATCCACTGAAGTTTCAGCAAGACCAGGCAAAAAGTTGCTCTCATCTGAAATCTTTGGCTCATTGGTATGTAATGAGGGCTCACTTTCGTCCTTGCCAGGGAAGTCTGATCCAATAACTGGATTTCCATGAATGTTAACTTCCGAAGACATATAGTATTTTGGCTGCAAATCTCCTTCACAAACCATGGTACACGTTCTTGAAGCAAGGAGCTCATCTTGTCCCATTCCAACAGCATCAGGTTCCACAGCTGAGGAAGGGGGTGCTGAAAGTTTACCGATTGGAAGCAGATCATCTTTACCATAACTTGATGGCCTTGATGCAAATGGAAGTGCTTCTGAAGCAAGACAAAAGCCAGAACTATCAGGATTTTGAGATTCCTTCAGGGGAGAATCTGCTGTCAAATCCACAGCATCGCAGGATGATGAAGTTTGGATATTCTGTGAAGAAATATTTTCATCATTAGAGTTCTTCCTTTCAAATGTTTTGTTTTCACGAATAACAGAGTCAGTTGAGAAGTGGTGCCTTGCAACTTTTTGAGATTCATTAGTAACATTTGTGAAAAGCTTGGCAAAATCATCTAATGATGGAAGATCACCATCACCACTAGAGATGGGATCCCAATTGCTCCAACTTCTAAGCAAGTCCCCACTAGCTTTTAGTTCAGCAGAAATGCTTTCTACCCTGATGGCTTCCTTGTGGCACTGCTTCTTCCTTAATGCACTAGCTAAGAGAGATCTAGTTTTTGAAAAATAGGGCATAGATATAGCTAAGTGATTTCCATTAAGACAACATAAAATGCGCATATAAAATAACAACTAACCTGCAGGTCCTGGATATAGCTGCTTTGGCTCGTTCGGTAGAGAGACCAAGCAAAGAGAATAAATTTACAACATCAAAAGGTCCTCTGATTTCGTTTGCAGTTGGGGCTGCACTTGAAATAATCAGGTTCTTTCCACGTGTCCAACTAACAAGCATCTATATAAGAGTGTTACATTTCAGTTGTAAATTCCCGTCAACTGCATGTTGAACACCACAAGAATATGTACAATAAAATATTGTCATGCAAACACCAGATCTTCCCTTTAACAGTTAAACATTGAAAAGTAACAACCATAAACTTGGGGTGTGTTGTTTTTTCATACACTAGCGTTTGTCAATAATCTTTACCAAATGTCTTGTCCATAAACTAGCTTATTTCTATAACCAGCTTAAGAATGCTCCAATCAATCTAAAAATGCTAAATGAAAAAGAAATTGGATTCTAGAAATTTTTTAAGAATGCCAACTTATTTTTAGATTCCGGAACTAAATAATCATTACAAACAAATCCTTAAAAAGTGTGTTTAGCATAATCCATAAGTAGGCACGTAATGCACACCCAATTAACCTATTCGAAAGTGATTTTACTGGGGCTATGCTGAAATTGGTGTACTTCAAATTCAAGAGGAAATAGTTTTACTTGACCAGTCAGACCCAAAAAAATAGTTTATATCACTGGACTTTTGCAACCGATAAAAAGACTCACCTTGGCGTTTGGTAGCATTTCTCTCCTCAACTCGGCACTAGATAATAGTTGAGAATAGGTGATCTCAAAATAAATCCCACGCTGTAAGGAATGGTTTGAAGATCAATCAAACTTGGAAATTTACATTGAAATTTCACCATATAATGGAAAGTTTAGGTAGATGTGGACGTCTCAGAAAAACCTCTATTGCAGCTTTAACCAAGGGAAACTTCAAACGGAAAGATAACTTCTGGGAGAAGTCGATTGAAATGAAATCAACCTGTGGGAAGAAAACATTGCAATGAATAGGGGTTCCAAAGTTAGCCGCGCTTGTTTTGTTCTCGACTTGAAGCTAAATGCTTGATCTCGTATTTTTTAACATGGGTGAGATTATTCTATATTTTGTTAAACATGAAACAAATGAGGCACGAGATTATGCAAAGAAGCAAATGCATTTGCCACGGGAAAAGACTGTAGGCCTATGGTCACAGAATCCAACATCTCGAGCACCGCACACGTGCACATTGAAGTGTCGGCATGGAAATTTCCTGGGTCGGTAAATAAACAAGCATTAGAATAGAGAGCCACACCTCTGCAACCTTGCAGGCCTGCTCAAATGCGGCCTGGTTCGTGGGCCTCGCCGCGACAAGGTCGTAGCTCTTAAGCACCGGGTTCCCCGAGTTCAACACGGACGCCCCCACAACGCTGTCCAACACCACCGTCAACCGTCTGTACTGCCGGAACGTGGCGGAGCTGGGCACCCCGGTGAGCTGACGGTGGAACTTGACGGACTCCGCTAGTGTTGGGGCAGCCTTGAGGAGGGAGGAGACGGGGAAGGGCGCGATGGCGGAGCGGTCCTTGTCGGACATGATGCCCTTGAAGAGCCTGTCGTACGCGACGCCGGTGTAGCCGAGCTCCATCGCCTTCACCACCTTCTTGAGGCGGGAAGCCTTCTTGGCGGCGTTGGCCGTGTCGCCGGCGGCGAGGGCGTCCTTCTCGAGGTAGGGGACGTTCAGGTCGAAGTAATCCATCGGCCACCAGAGAGAACAGACCTAGGGATCGAAAAGACGGCCACGACGATTTATGGCCGTGGATGATGCTTATTGTTTGATTTAAATGTAATTTTCAATTAAATGAAATATATTTCGTGAATTTAGCCCGCCTTATTATAAAATGGTTAAGAACTAATTATCACTCTTTTTATTTTTATTTTTTATTTTACTTTTTACGGGTGAATTTGATGAATAAAAATAGAGCAACTGTGAACTCAGAAGTATTCATCCTTCACAAAAAAAAATACATAAACAAAAAGTACCAAAAGTTAAACAATACAGAAGAGTTTTCAAATGATGTTATCATTAACAGATTAATTAGCCTAACAACGATTATCGGAAGCCTTAGCTAAAATAAAAGTTTGGACAGCCAAAATAATGTGTGACGTTGAGATTGGAAAATTGATATGATATGATATTCAATCTTTTACGGTTTTGCGGTAGACTTTGATCGTGAGAAGATAAATACCGTAAAATTAATTTTATATAAATTTTTGTAATCATTATTATTATATAAATTAATCCTCACGTTTTATTTTCTAAACCCAACTTTTACTTCTTCCCGATATTCTTGACTCCCTCGACGAGAGTCCAAAGTGACGATACGATCGATTTCCTCGTTCTGCAGTCGTCGTGCTCCTTCCCCCGACCAAACTTTGACCGTGATTCCGATCGAATTCGATTTCCGGCCCTCCCCTCCGCGAGCTTCAGTCGTTCCACTCCACCATGAGGAGGGCGAGATGGTGGCCGCTCTGCCCCTTGCTATTTCTGCTTTGCTTCTTCGTTCCCGGTAGGCAAAACTTGCTTTCATCGTCCTTGCTCCCCCGTCCGTTTGGAGTTCGCGTTCGTCATATGAAGTCGCACGGTGGTGGTGGTGGTGGGATTGATGAAGGGGGGAAAGGAGTCTCCTTGGTCCTATTGGTAGCCGGAAATAACTACAAACTAGAGAGAGGTTTGGATTATCGGAGGATATGGGAGGAGGGGTTTCATTTTGCGCGGTTTGGGCAGGTGTCGGATGGACTATCGGTTTTCACTTCAACTGTTTGGATTTTTTTTTTTTTTTTTCTGCATGTGGGATTCTATGATTTTAGCAACGAGGTGAAATACATCAAGCTCCGTTACTTGGTTTCATTGAATCATATGAATGTGCCATATGCTTGTCTTTGATGGTCGTAATCCAGTGAGAGATTTCCTAAACGACGTTGCATATACCAGAGAAAATCAGCGAAGACTACTGGACTGGATTGGGAGAGGGTTATGTTAATTTAACGACCGTAATTCTCTAGTTGAGCGAGGGTCTAAATGATGCCATGATAAAAAAAAGTTAACTCAACTCAGTGCATGAGAATCTCACCCATGCATAAGGTCAGGGGATCAACAGACATGTGATCTAGAATTTCCTGTATTTTACAAATTGATCCACAGATTATGCCTGCATGAATGGTATGTTGTTGCAGTCTGCCTGAAATTTAGACTCATACTCAAGGGAGAATTTCATTCCGAAATTCCGTTTTTCAGCCTACAATCATTCTTTTTTAGTCTACACTCAAACATAATTAAAGGTTTATAGGCTTTCCTGTAAAATAATGGTTTATAGGCCATGAATTTCTGAGTGGGGTTTTCAAACAAAGACATTCTCATATGTAGAAATTCAAGGTATGTATTATTATTCCTGTTAGCGTGATCAATATGGATAGAAGGGGCTTCTATTTTATCATGAACATTTTTTCCCCTCCAACCAAACATACTTTTTCTTTTTTACATGTGTGACTTTTAGATTCAAAAAGTGCAAAATGCTACATAGAAAAATAAAGTTCCTGGATTTGTTTAACAGAATTGTTTTAGAGAAGTTGTCTTTAGCCTGACTGATGTAACATTGCTTTTTGCCTAAATGCTTCTATTTTTTGTAGGAATACTGTCGTCAAGGTTTGTTACCCTCAAATCAATCAAGATTTTTCGCATCCACAGCTTCCTACCTCTGAAACCGTCCATTTACTTTTCTTGCAAGGGAGAGAAGTCAGTGAATTTACCTGATGTGACTGGTATAAATTCCCTTTACATTTTCAATGGGGATGAATCTTGGCAGGTTTGTAATGCTCTTGTGAACTATGTGGAAAATTTTGATTCTTGTCTATTTGAATCGTACTTATTTTTTCGTTTGTCCTTGTTAAATTCAATAATTGGCCATGCTTCTGCTAATTTTGGTTATCATTTCGTATTAAAGTTCTAAAAGAGGAATTTACATATTGGAATATGCTTTATCATGATGCATACTGGGAAAATTGCAGGAAACTCTTTACAGTGGTCATGGTATCAAGATGTCATAGGTTGTAAAGTTGCTCTCCTAAAGTAGCACTAGTTAATGTCAATGCATTAAATATTTACTCACATTGAAAATAAAATTTTATTATAATCAATATCTAGCATTAGTGCACGTGCCTTGCATGTGGTTGGCTTTGTTTAAAACTTAGGACAATCAGAATCACGTAATTTTGTTTAAACCATAACAAGTATAATAAAATGAGTCTAATCTAAACGTAGTGTTAGAGATAAAAACGACCATCTTGTCCAGTAAGGTCGATGCATACATGTTATATGAATGAGATAATCAATAGGTAATGTTACTATTGTAATCCCTAGTCATATACATCACTTGAAATATAAGAAAATAAAGAAAGGGACAAGATTCTGAACTGAGGAACTTTTGCACTCATTTCTTCATGAAGCCCATCTTCCTCCTTAATATGGAACATAGATGAATTTCAAATGATAATTGCATAGTTCAAAGTCTAAACAAAAACCGTATGTGTGTTTTGCATTTATGAGGGAAAAAGTTGTTCAATTTAGCGTTGATTGTTCAATCCCTTGGACATTATTAAGGGTGCCTAATTGGTAGTTCATCTAACCACAGAGTTTGAAGGGAACAATGTTGGCTGTTATCTAACATGCATTCTCAAAAAAAACTATTGCCACGATGATTCTGGCTGGAAAACAGTTAAATATTCCAACCATAAATCATTAAACAAACATTTCATGATCTATTTGCTGCATTTCCGTTGTGATAAACTCAAAAGGTTTATCTTTTGAAGCTAGATAAGTCTGCATGCCATATGTACTTGCTTAGTGCTAAATAACTCTAAAGAGAACAACAGTATGTTTTGGAATGTCATGCCCAATGTTTTTTTACTTGAAGCATGCTTTGATATTCTTGAAGGGTGCAAATGCAATCATTTACTCAGATCTTTGACACCGTTTGTTTCTCCTTTTGCCACTCCCTTAGGCAAAAATGCGAAATGGTGTGACATGTTAGATTTTGATTCGAATTGTGGAAATTTTCGACAATGTTTGTATTCTGTGAAATGAAAATTGGGGAATCAAATAAACAGCTGATTCTCAGGTTGTGTACTGAACTCATTTTTCACTTTTACATGATATTCATGAGATAATCGCATTTTAGTTATGATAGTGTCATTGAGGAATCAAGTAGATCAACCTCATTTCTTTTCCATTATGTGAAACCTTACCATTCTCATGTTCTTTGTCATTCTCCATCCTCACATGGCAGTGGTTTAGCTTGCTCCTGGGGCGTCTGTGCTCTCAGACAGATCTTATGCATGACATTTCACGGGGGGCGAAGCTTGATTGTCAATCTTTGTAGGGTACACAAAAAAAAGAAAATGCAAGAAGCAAGGAACTCAAGTTCATAATGAGTAGAGGAAATGACTATCTAAAGGAAAGGATGTCTCGTAGGACATCTGAGTGGGAAAAAAGCCATGTGGATAGACAATCAAGTCCGAGAACTAGGAAAATGAAATTCCTACCTTTTTTGCATGTTTGATCATTTTAACTTTTGAATGGACTGCTAGCTATCACCATATCAAGCAAGAAGACAGGCCCTAAGTCTCGAAGGATGAGGGTAGAGTAGTTGGTGCAGTTTTCTTCTGTCATCGGGAGTGGAAGCTTCCCTTAACCATCAAGGCTCATCATTATGGGAGGAAGAATGGCGGAATACACAATGGAGAGACAAGCAAGTAGTGAAATGAGAAGAGAAATCAAGGGCTGGAGTGCAAAATTGTGAACCAATGCACTAATTGAAGGTGTTCAAAATCTGAATTAAACAGTGTGGCAAAATCTACCATTGTGTCTCTCCTTGACAAATTTGTCAAAATTGATATTTTGCACAATCTACAGTCTCATAAATCCAAGCCTAATTGTATCTTTGTTATTCTAACCCATATGGAAGTCATGAGGGTAATTGTTTGAATAATAGAAGACAGAGGAGCTAAGGAATGCTCTCTTGCATAGTACCTATTAGAAAATATAGTTTCACATGAATTAATTAAAAGATAACAATGAGTTAACATAGAAAATGACCTTTCTACTCATTGTCAATTGATTTTGAGTTGGATGTCCATATTTCCACTCATTGTTCATTAAAACATTTTAATGAACCCATACATCCACACCAAAAAAAACACTTGACCGAAAGAAGGCAATAAGTGAAGGAGAGTATTAGAAAATATAGTCTCACATAAACTAATTAAGAAATAAGAATGAGTTGATATATAAAAATACCTCTCACCTATTGCAAATTAATTTGAGTTGGATGTTCATATTTCAGCAATAACAAAAGCTAGGGCAGTTGTTTGTTTCATAAAAATACATCAATTATTATGTATTGTTGAAGATAGGATCTAGAAATAGGATCCATGTTTGCCAGATTGAGAGGAATGAGGAGTTGGGAGAACGGTCCAAAAGGAAGATGGACGTGTATGAATTGATGAAACAAAAGAGGAGAAAAGGGAGATTGTGGTTTTTTTTTTGGGGGGTTATCAACACTTCATCAGAGGAGCAGCAGACATGGAGAAGGCATGGGGAAAGGCAAAAAAAAAGGTATCACCAGCTGCGGACAATGGTGGAGATGGCATGATACCAGCTTTGGATAAGATCAAGCTCCAAGTAGTAAAGAAACAGGTGGCTGTCATTGGTGGCAGTGGTGGAATGATGCTATTGGTGTATGAGGCTGAGCGCCAATGGTATTAGAAAGAGGAGGTTGTTGGAGGTGGCAGTGGCAACATGATGTCTGCACGAAGAGATGAGTTCAGTTTGATATGATGCCACATTGTCACGTGGTGGAGGGATGCTGGCCATGATGGTATTTAGGGTTTGTATTGCATGAGAAGGATGACCTTGTCATATTTTCACTTAGTTGAGAATAAAAATACGGGGAAAATGTAAACATGATTTTGTCTTTTAATGTAAGGGATGGATCTACAAACTTACAATGTTAGTACGATAGAAATAAAATTGAGGCATAACTGCAATCAAAATATTTAGTACAAGAACATTAAGTGGAGGCATACTAATAATTGGTTAGAAGTGGTAAAAAGGGAGCTTGACTCTACAATTATAAAGAAGAAACAAAATTTTGGTGGAACATGATGGAGGTGAAGATGATTTCAACCACCAGTTTTCTAGATTCTAATTCTACATTGTTAGAAACTTCATTAGAATCAAATTTTTACAGTTAAATTTCTATAATCGCTTGTTTTTTTAAAGGATTGTTCTAAAGATGGAAAAATTCTTCCTTGTAATAAATATTATTTGGAATATCTAGGTAATCACATGCCCATGAGTTTGTGATTGAAAAGAAATGTCCCTTCAACGTACATGATTTTCCAAATCTAAATTATGTACTGTACTGTGCTTGGTAGACCGAAGTGTTTGATTTAATGGTGGGAAGACTCATCATGTATGTGATTTGCAAAATCCAAACCAAATATTATTTTGTATACTTAGTAAACCATGGGAAAACTTGCCATTATGGTCCATTTAATTTGTGAAATCCAAAATAAATATTATTGGGTTATCTTGGTAAAGTATAGAGTATAGAATAACCAAACATTGATGAAACCTGCATTCAGATTGTGGAGAGCATCCAAAAGACTACAGGCAAGACGAACATGGATAACTACTTAGGTGCTTATAGACATCTATTGCTTTGATTTTTTTTTTGTCTATTGCTTTGATTAGGGTGGTTGGATATGAACTTATTAAGGAATTGAACTTCAATTTTGTATCGAACTTTGGTAAGTTGAAAAAAGGCCACGTGTTTGTAAAATTTCATGATGCAAAATCATGTTGGTAGAAATGTGGTAAAGAAAAATCAACTTTTCTTAACAAATTACTATATTGACATCCATTTTGATGTTGTTTCAAGTTTTGACAATTTTAAAAAAATTGACACAAGTTTGACCAACATGTATCGACTGATATTTGATTCCATGGAACAACTTATAGCTAAGGTAGTCTAGTGTTATTTTTGCATGCTTACTTTCTGAAGACTAATTCGCCATGCTCTGCACTTTAGAAATATGAATCTGAGCTTTCAACATTTTACCTGCAGCCACTGACAGAGCTACCCTCGGAGAGATGCAAGAGGTGTGGTTTGTACCAAAAGAATCCATTGGAATCTGCTTCGTTTGATGAATGGGAGCTCTGTGCTGAAGAATTTGTCAACGGACAAAATGTTCATTTCAAGAAAAATGAGTTCAATGCCACTTTTAGTTGCCCTGATTGTGCGCCATCCAGTAAGTACTTCTTTGTATATTGATATGCTATCTTAGCTGAATATTGAATCATTGGTGATAGTCATAAGACACTACTGGATTGCATCTTGTCGGCATAGGAAATATAACAGCAGCTTGAGGTTATTTATTTGGTCGTTGTTTCATTTTTATCATCAACAATTTTAGGTGTTTATTCTGTCATTTGAAGTTCCATATTGCATATCACGAGCTTTTGTAAGAAACAACAATCACAATGAAGCAAGTAAACCTTAGGCTTGCCCGGATCACGACAGCATGTGTTGTCAGCTTGTTATGAGGAAGGTCCATGATAAAACCTAATTGCAAAAGGTGCACATTGATTTGAACTCTCATTTTTGCAGATTCCAGCAAAATTTCCGGGTCAAAGAGCAAGGACGCCAACGGTAAGAGGGGCCACTCGGCTGTGGTGGTTGTAACCTGCACGATGATGTCTGTTATTTTAGTTGCTGGGCTGGTTGGGGGCTACAAATACTGGCGGAAGAGAAAGAGGGAGGAAGAGCAGGCTCGGTTCTTGAAAATCCTTGAAGAGAGTGATGACATGGAAGATGAGCTAGGCCTGGGAAGAATCATCTGAGGGGAAAACGTGAATGCTGGTTGGATCATGAGTTTTGTTATTATTTATGGGTTGGGTACAAATCATGTCTCCCTTTTTTTTTCTTTTTCTTTCACCCCCTTCCCTACAGGTTTGATTTTTATTTTTCTTTGTTGTTCTGATAGACTGATGTGGTGTTGTAGGATCCCATGTAAAATCTTTTTTTGGTATTATTATGTATGACACAATCAAGACAGGGGGAGAGAGAGAGAGAGAGAGGGTGGGCGGTGATCATGCCACCCACCACCACATGTGCAGAAGTCCAACCAACTCCTCCTCCTCCTCCTCCTCCCATGGAATTGAGGGGTGGATTTGGTCCACCCCCGAAAAATAGCAACTCCTCTTCCCTACCATTTATTTGCATTTTTGTTTAGCCCTTTGCCATTATTCATGGCCTCCCCCTGCCTGCAGCCTTCCTCCTCTCAATGATCACGCGATTCCTCTCTCCGGCCGTCGTTGCAAGAGCAGGGGGCATGGATCGCCGTCGTCGTCTCCTTCCGCCTTTCTGTTTCTGAGCGCAGAGCAAGCAGGTTCGACGGGAAACAGGCCCGGCATCCATCATGTTGGGGGTGGGTGTTCCATCGACCGCTGCATCCACATCATTCGATTCGAGACGCCCACAATGATACATTGGTGGCGGCATCTGTTAATAATCTCTAATCCGTAAATGAAAAGGTTGTGGCCGTGTGTGTGTGATTTCACAGGTAGATTCCATGTCCAAGAGCAATCCAAACCGCCGGCGTAACAAACCATCCCCGATACCCAATCCCGGCCATGGCTCGGAAGAACCGGCGCAAGTCGTATTTGACGCGAGTCCCATCCCAAGCCCTGCCTTCCTCCGCTGTCCGCCAATCAATAATCTGGCGAGGCAATCGGATGGCGACGACACCCATTTTGGAAGCAGTCCGGGAAGAGGCGGCGCCGTGCACGCGGCCGCCCCCACCTTCCAACCCAGTCCGTGCCCCAGCCCTGGGACGCTGGTGGTGCCGGGTGGCGCCAGCACCAAGTCCAGCGATGCCAACATGAGCGACTCCTGGGCCAGCGTCAACAGGGGGAGCTGCAGCAGCACCCGCAGCAACAGCTTGGAAAGTTGCTCCAGCGCGCCCATCAAGAGGCACACCGGCGGAGACAGCCGCTGGGAGGCGATTCAGCTCGCAAACTCCAGAAACGCTCCTCTGGGGCTGACCCATTTCAGGTTGCTGAAGCGACTGGGGTACGGAGACATTGGGAGCGTGTACCTCGTGGAACTCAGGGGAACCGGGGCCTTCTTTGCGATGAAGGTGATGGACAAGGCGTCGCTTGCCAACAGGAACAAGCTGGTTCGAGCGCAGACGGAAAGGGAGATCCTGGGCCTGCTCGACCACCCCTTCCTCCCCAATCTCTACTCCCACTTCGAGACCGACAAGTTCTACTGCCTGGTGATGGAGTACTGCAGCGGGGGCAATCTTCACTCGCTGCGGCAGAAGCAGCCCGGCAAGCATTTCAGCGAGCACGCCGCGAGGTTCTACGCTTCGGAGATACTGCTGGCGCTGGAGTACCTGCACATGCTGGGCATCGTGTACCGAGACCTGAAGCCCGAAAACGTGCTGGTGAGAGAGGAGGGGCACATCATGCTGTCCGACTTCGATCTGTCGCTGCGGTGCTCGGTGAACCCGACGCTGGTGAAATCCTCGTCCGCCAACGGGGGGCTGCTGGACGCGGACAACCCGGTGCAGGGCTGCATCCAGCCCTCCACCTTCCTCCCCCGCATACTCCCCAAGAAGAACCGCAAGTCCAAGTCGGACTTTGGGGTCGGCAACGCCACCATGCCGGAGCTGATGGCCGAGCCCACCAGCGCCCGCTCCATGTCCTTCGTCGGCACCCACGAATACCTCGCCCCCGAGATAATAAAAGGGGAGGGCCACGGAAGCGCGGTGGACTGGTGGACCTTCGGCATCTTCCTGTACGAGCTGATGCACGGAAGCACCCCCTTCAAGGGCTCCGGCAACCGGGCCACGCTCTTCAACGTGGTGGGGCAGCCATTGAAGTTCCCAGACTCGCCGGTGGTCAGCACGGCGGCCAGAGAACTCATACGCGGACTGCTGGTGAAGGACCCCAAGAGGAGGATAGCGTATCGCAGGGGCGCCACAGAGATAAAGCAGCACCCCTTCTTCGAGGGAGTGAACTGGGCGCTGGTGAGGAGCGCCATGCCCCCACACATACCCGAACCTGTCGACTACTCCCACTACGCCGCCCACAACCACCACCGCAACCCCACCAACGAACCATACGTCGATTTCGAGTATTTTTAGGTGCCGGCTCTTTTTGTTTTCTTTCGGATTTTGATTTTTTGAACAAAAGGAGGCCCAGGACCGGGAGGGAGGGAGGGAGGCAGCCAGGCAGGGGGTGTGTGAATGTGTGATCCTCCTCACCGATCACGCCCGTCTCCTCCCTCGTACACTTGTACCTTACCACTTACCTCTCGTAATAAATTTTAATTTATCATTTTTCCGGCACGTATTTATTTTTTAATAAATATCAGAATTAAATCCCATTCCTATTTTAAAACGACTTTTTCTTTTCTGTTTTTCTTTTTTTGTATTCCTCTTCCTCCTCTCTCTCTCTCTCTCTCGGCCCACCCCTCCTCTGGGCGGTGGTGGCGAATGGCGATGGGATCGGCCTCGGCCGCCATGATCGAGCACAGGGCTTACGCGCGCGTCGGCCTGCTGGGAAATCCCAGCGACGTCTACTTCGGCAGGACGATCTCCTTCTCTCTCGGAAGCTTCTCCGCCTCCGTCAAGATCCAGCCCTCCGAGGATCTCGTCATCCAACCCCACCCCTTCCACGACCTCGTCGCCTTCCGCTCCCTCCACCACCTCGTAATCTCGATTCTCAACCTCTAACCTCTCACCTCTCTGTTCCGTTCCCAGCGAATGTTTGCAAACCGTTTCCATCCTTAATCTTTTACTTGAACCTATGGTTCTCCAGGCCGACCGGCTCCAAAAAGAAGGTTATTATGGCGGAGTTCGGTTGCTCATGTCCATCTGCAACGTTTTCTACAAGTACTGTGCTGACAACCAGATTCGGCTTCATGCTGCCAACTTTACACTGTCATATGACACAAACATACCTCGCCAGGTGAAACTATGAATTATTTTCTCCCTTTTTGGCTTGTGTGAGCTACAGCTTCTAAATTTGTTTTCTGCCTGATGGAATCCGACTCATAAACAAAAGAATCTGCTGCCCAAATTATGGCATCACATTCTTCCCCAATGCAATTTGTTTACGGTAAATAAATCGACGGTAGATATTTCTCATTCTTTTCCGCCCTTTCGTATTAATTATCATCCTTTTGTTGTTATACGTATAGAATATTCATTTTTCTCGTTAAGTGTTACCAATGCACTGAGTTAATGAGAGAACTAATGTTTCACTTCAAGCTCCACATATGGGTGTCGATGGAGCCAATATGAGGTGAATGTGCCATTGCCTGAATTTGAATCTGAATCGAATGCTTGTGCGATCAACTATCAGATCCAGATAAATTTCTAATGTAAAAGACTGACATTGCTAAATGGAATGGCGTAAAACATTAAAACACCTCTGTTGTCTAGACCCTATCCCAAGTATAATGAACTAGAAACCATGACCTCATGTGTTATATTCATGTGAAGTAACACTAAATTCGATTTAAAGGTGTTTTATGCATGCGTTAGATACATTCAGATATGAACTCAAATATTTTATAAATAGTTGCATGCAAATATCTTTGGGCGTAAATTTTCTCTAATAGGATTTATTGACATATTAATTGATTTACATTTTTTCACTCCCAACTTCTAAAAGTATTTTCAGTTTAACGATGACATGTATATTTTCTAATTTACTATTTTCATTATCAAAATTATTTTTCTCTCTCCTTTAATCTCAAAACTATTCTCCTAAAAATCACTTTTTCTGCTGTAGGAGTGAAAAAAAAAAAACGAAACGGATATTTTTTGGATGAAAATCTGAAAAATTGGATACTATCCAAAGATAAAAGAACAAAAGAAGCTTTATTTGAAGATAGGTATATTACAAATATCACGTGTCAATGAATGTTTCTGCATGCCTTTGGTATATTCAGGCAGGTCTCTCTGGTTCAAGTGCTATTGTCTGTGCTGCACTTAGTTGCCTTCTTGACTTCTATAAGGTCCGACACTTGATCAAAGTTGAAATCAGGCCAGAGCTTATTCTAAGTGCAGAAAGGGAGCTAGGGATTGTTGCTGGTCTTCAAGACCGTGTTGCACAAGTTTATGGCGGCCTTGTTTATATGGTAAGCATTGCTGATGCTTGTAATGCTGCATGTTCTCATGCCCAAATTATTACTCCCATGCTTCATCTTCTCAAGTATGGAACATCTGTCTGTTGTGTAGGATTTTAATAAGGAACATATGGATGGAAAAGGCCATGGAAAATACGTGCCAATGGACATTAGCCTACTTCCTCCACTTTATCTTATTTATGCTGAAAACCCAAGCGATTCAGGAAAGGTAAGTTTCTGAATAACTTATTGTATTAGTTTCTCGTTGCATGTCAATTGAAGTGGTTTTGGTCAATAATATTGTCTTTCTTTTATATTTTTCCACTTAAATACCGCTTTTCAGAAAATTTTTAATGAAAATTTTCTGCGAGCTTATACCATTTGGAGTTGTATTATTTTGCACCAGAGAATGGAACTTGTGATATCAAAAAAATATAGGGCAACATGCAATAATACCCATTGAACAGAAGGAAAGAATTGAGCAAATATTTAGTTAGTAGTTATAGATACAAATCAACCTAGAATAAAGTTATCTCTGCTCATGAATAATGTGCAACACGTTGTGATTCTTTTTTCTGATGTGAATGTAAAGGATGGAATTAAGTTGTGAAAGTAATATAGGTAAATTTGTAATAATAATTTGTAAAAATTGCCAAAGGAATATGGATAAAAGGGGAAGAAGAAATAGATTTATGGATATATATAATGTAAGGAATTTTGGGAAACTGAAAAGGCAGAATCAGTTGTGATTTTTAGAAAAGAGTACAGATACAAAACTTAAAAGTCTTTGCGTATGTATTTCATGATTTATTATTATTATTATTATTATTATGTTTATGTACACGCATGTATGGTTAAGGACCACTCTGGATGATTCTTGAGAGGTCTAATTTGCTTATTAGTGAAGGTACATAGTTCAGTTCGTCAGAGGTGGCTTGATGGTGATAAATTTATCGTATCATCAATGGATGAGGTTGCACGCCTGGCATTAGATGGTCAAAAGGCTTTGGTTGACAAGGACCACACCACACTGGCAAGGCTTATGAACCGGAACTTTGATCTTCGAAGGTAAAGCAGATACGACCAGTTGCCTAGGGCCTTTAGGCTGCTGGCTGCATTGTGCTGGAGCTTTTGGTGCACTCATGGTTCTGTTTACAAAGCAACTAATAATTCTAGCTTGATTGCTTATGGCATGGTATCTGTATTCTGGACCGTGTTTCCAGGCAAATGTTTGGAGATGAGGTGCTTGGTTCTCTGAGCATAAAGATGATCGAGGTGGCGCGTGGCGTGGGTGCGGCATCGAAATTCACGGGAAGTGGTGGAGCAATCGTTGCATTCTGTCCCTCGGGACCTTCTCAAGTTAAACGTCTCGAAGACGCCTGCCACGAGGCAGGCTTCATTATACAACCGGCCACCGTGGGTCCCTCGGTTCTCAGGCACGGTGACTTGAAGGATTAGGTGTTGTTGGTAGATTAGATGACGGTGGTGCTTTCTCTGTGAATCTTCTAGCTACATTGTGCACTTCAAAATATAAAATTACGTTATGGTTACAATAAGGTGTAGGAAAGACGGAACAAGCATCACACCACCCCTGGTTTAATTTGGGGACGTTGCTTCATTTGTTTTCAGCTGGTCGGTTGGTTGGTGATGTGGTGAAAAGAATGCCGCACGGGGAGGATGGGTGGATGGTAAGATTAATTTGTGATGATTCCAGTTGATTGATTACTGGAGGTCGGTGTAAAAAGACATGAAGGGTACCTAAATCGATCTTGCTCGATTTATTTACGTGTAGCAAGCATATAGGTGTCGTAACCTGGAAGCGTGAAAAATGGTATGAATGGGAAAGCATGATGATATTGTGTGATGCCAGAGGATGGATATGTGAAACGCGCGGGGGCGCGGACGTAGGACGACTACCTACCTCCTCTTGTTCTTGCTCCCGAACAAGAGGGACAGGTAGAACAAGAACCTGAAGAAGAAGCCCCAGGCGACGGTTATGCACAGGCACTTCCACTTGCTCAGCTGCATCACACCCTGCTGCCGGAGCACGTCTGGCCCCGTGGTCACGCACGCCGTGGCGTTGATGTTCATGTTCAGGGCGGCGCTCATGGCCTGGAGCAAGGTCTTCTTGGTGGTCTCGGACGCCGCCCCCAGGGGCGAGCCGTCGAATATCTGCGCCCCCCTGACGAAGCACCTGTTGGGGTCCCCGAACTCGTTGTGGAGCACGCCCTCGTAGGGGTACTTCACCAGGGAGATGTAGTGGAACCAGAGCCAGTAGTTGGGGATCCTGTTTCGGGTGATGAAGAAGCCGCTGAAGAGGAGGAAGTAGGCCAGGATGGCCACCACCACCGTGTAGCCCAGCATCACGTGGGTCACCACGCCGGAGAGGAAGGTCACGAAGGAGCTGCCGGCCCAGAAGGAGGCCAGGATGATGGCGAAGAAAAACAGGAAGCCCGGAAGCCCCCCCGCGAGGCCCACCGAGAAGAACGTGATGGCGGCGAAGGCGGCGGAGAGGATGAGGAGGGAAGGCAGGGCGACGATGGCGTTGGAGAGGACGTAGGAGGTGCGGCGGTAGGCGTTGTAGGCCGTCTCTCGCATGAAGATCTCCCGCTCCTGCGCCCGAGGGAGAGGGGAATCTAATTAATCAATTAACAATACATATGTATGTATGTATGTATGTATGTATGTATGTATGTATGTTCAATTCGGATTCGGGGCGGAGTGGTTTGACTTCGATCGATGGAGTTAGAACCTGGAGGAACACCGGGAGAGCCTCCGCGCAGGTGTAGAATGTGGTCGACATGGCGAAGGCGAAGAAGCCGATGCGCTCCTGCACCCCCTTCGGCGACTCGTCCAGCCGCCAGAAGATGGTGGCCAGGATGAAGCCAGTGACCAGCACGGCCCCGAGGCGGATGGCGAACAGCTCCGGCAACCTCCACGCGTTGGTGAAGGAGCGCTTGGACAGAACGACCATCTCCGTCCAAAACGAGTTCGCGAACTCGGGCACGTCCGTCGCCGCCTCGGCGACCTGCTTCCCACGTGAGACGATGGCCTCTCTCAGGGGCGGGGGTGTGTTGCTCGTCCCTGCTCCCGCCCCGTCCTTGGGCTGCCCCCACGATCTGCCGAACCTGATCAGAGGGATGGTGCCGCCGGGGGAGGATTCCAGCTCGCGGATGAGGTCGAGGGCGAATTCGGCGCGGTTCTCGCAGTCGGAGATGGGGCGGCCGAAGTCGTGGAAGAAGGGGCGGAGGTGGGCGGGGGATCCGCCGTACACCGTCTGCCCACGGCTGAGGAGGATGAGGCGATCCAGGAGTTGGAGAATGCGGGAGCTGGGCTGGTGGATGGACATGAGCACCACGCTCCCGCTCTCCGCGATCCTCCTCAGAACCTTCACAACCATGAAAGCACTGGTGGAGTCCAATCCCGAGGTTGGCTCGTCCAGAAACAGGAGTATGGGGTCGTGGATTATGTCGATCCCGATGGAGACCCTCCTCCTCTCTCCCCCCGACACCCCACGGTGGATCTCGTCCCCGATGATGGTCTTGGCCGCGGGGCGGAGGCCCAGCTGGTCGATCAGCGTTTGCACCCGTTCCTTCTTCTTCGTGTGGGAGAGGGAAGACGGGAGACGGAACTCGGAGGAGTACATGAGCGTCTCTTCCACGGTGAGCATGGGGAACAGCAGGTCGTCCTGCATCACGTACGCCGATATCGCCTTCATCGTCCTCCCGTCCACCGCCTCTCCGTTCAGAGTGATGCTGCCCCGCAGGCTTCCCCTGGCGATTCTGTTGGCCAAGGCGTCGATGAGGGTCGACTTCCCGGAGCCGCTGGCCCCGAGCACCGCCAGGATCTCCCCCTCCCTCGCCTCCCCGGAGACGGAGTCCAACAACGTCTTCATCCCCGTCCGCTTCTTCTTCGGAACGCCCCCTTCCGATGATCCATGATATCAATTATATATATAATTAGCTACCTACTTTAATTGATAAATTAATTGAGGCTGGCCAGGATGGATGGACGTACGTACGTACCTTGTGCGAGAAGGTCGACATGTTGATGCCCGGCGTGCTTCGCCGACGTCTTGACGCTGTAGCAGAGATCGCTGAAGGTGAGAAGGAAGGGTGATCGACGTTGGTCGGTGCGGCCGGTGACGTCCAGCGCACGATGATCGCGCGAGTGTACGCCGCCGTCGACGTTGGCATGACGGACGCGCTTGAAGAGATCTGCGAGGCTGGTCGGCAGCGAGTGCACGGCGTCGCAGCTGCGAATCTCCGGCACGGACGACGGAGACGAGGGCCTGACGTGATCGTCGGCCATGACCTTGTCGACGAAGAGGGGAATGGGGCAAATTTGGGGGAGATGCGAGGATATACGATGTCGGGCGAGGTCGGTGCAACACGTACTGGCTAGTGGGAAGACAAGTGTGGGGGAGACGTTTAATAAATATAAATATTATTTATAATGGACGTCAGATGGGCGGAGGGCGGAGGGTGGATGTGCGTACGAAAATACGCTCCTGCTCTCTGCCTCCGCCGCCGCCGCTGCAGGGGACGGGGTGGTTCAGCCGTCGAGGGTAGATTAATTCGAGCAGTTTGAAGGCCGGTGTCAAAGGATATTGCTTGCTACAGGGGTAATATATTATTTATTTATTTATTTATTTATTTATTTATTTATTAATAATATATTAATTAATTAATTGCGTGTGTGTGTGTATATATATATATATATCTCACTCTCTCTCTCTCTTCGAGGGCCTGGGGATGGCGCCTTTAATTTCGCGCCCGCGCCGCTTGATACTTTCTTTCTTTTTCCTTTTTCTAAACTAGAATTTTCATTCTCATATATGCAACCACCCAGCCAGCGCTTAGGTGAATTATTTGCGGATCTCGATCTCGATCTTCAGCCCCCGTTTCGATCTTTAATTAATTACGTTGTGGTCCGATCGAGCTTAGCAAGCGACGCCCTTCAACAGATCGATTACGCACAGATCCAGTGAGAGATCGCTTCAGCGCGCTCCTCATCGCTTGCCCCTACCAATTCAAGCGATGCGTGAATTAATACGCGTACGTTTGAGGATCATGCAAGGCGTGTGGTGAAGGACAGCCATAATAATAATAATATTAATATTATTATTATTATCATCTTCTATACACACACAAACACACACGCTACTACGTAGGAAATAGATATTATTATGTCAAAAAACTGTCACCATTTCATTAACAAATCTGTCACGATATTCTAAACGGATGTGGTATACGTAATATTAAGTGTTGGTGATCTACTCTAGCTACCTCAAAAAATATCTATAAATCAATTAATACAATGGTCGGTGAATATATATATATATACCTGCAGAAGTTAAGGACTAAAATGAATATTCATTGATTACAGATTTTTAACTTTTAATTAAAAAAATTATGAAACGAATGAAACACAATGGAAAGATATATATATTAATGAAAACACAAGCTGCTTACGTGCGTACGTACGTACGTACATATTAGCTTTATTTGTATTGTGGATACAGATGTCTTCAGTTTTGAGTCTCGCACTTTGTTTCTTATATACGGTTATTTTCTTATTGTTTTACGTACCTACTTCAACCTTCATTATTTGTTTATCCCTAAATATTGCTTTCATTCCTACCCAACCTAATTAAACTTGTCATTTTAAGTGGTAATCATAGCTAGAACATCAGGCCTAAAAGTCATCTAAATGTAACATATTATATCTACGTATATATATATATATATATATATATGGTGTAACATATTATATTTCATGTGACGAGAGAAGATGTGTTTTACGGTAAATAGTCGGATGATTGTATTAAAAGACTGACGTTTTAATAAAACACTCTCTCTCATATAGGTGAAATTTAAAAACACTCTCTCTCTTCACCTAAAAAGACATGTGTACTCTTTCTCCCTTAACTTTAAAAATTCACACACGTACATATATTTCGAATTGTTGTATTAATTAACTTATAAAAATTAATTAAATTTTCATTAATTACGAATACGGTGATTAAATTTGAAAGAAGTTTGTGGATTTTTTTAAAATAATTTGATTTTAATTATGTAGTGTTTAATAAAAATAA
>JAMKPZ010002921.1:0-36538 GCA_024699675.1 Amphibolis antarctica
CCAGACTTAGCTCCTTTCATTACAACTAGCGAGTCTTTCAAGACATTAATCTTTCCATCACCTCCTGAATATCTATAGCCCTTTGCATCAAGAGCCATCAAAGAGATCAAGCTCTTCCCCAAATTTGGGACATGCCATACGTCCTCTAGAGTTCTAATAGTCCCATTATGCAATTTAAATTTAACAGTGTCAACATCTGCACAGGTACATACATCATCATTGGCCAATGTAACTTGGCCTCCCTCCACCTGCTCATAGGTCTCAAAATACTCTTTAGTTGGAGTCATATGATGTGATGCACCTGAATCCAAAATCCAATGACTATTGGAATATGCACTGCAACAAACGGTAAGGGAAAAGTCACCTTTAGAGGCTGAATCTTCTGCAACAACTACTTTCCCTTTACCTTTCAACTTGGGACAATTGGCCTTCCAGTAGCCATTTTCTTTGCAATAGTTGCAAGTATCTTTAGAATACTTACCCTTGAATTTGCTTCTACCTTTGCCATTGTTATTGAATTGTTTCTGGCTTCTTCCTCTAATTTCCGATTGATGTACTGACAAACCTGAGCCACTGGCTTCACCTATACCATGCTATACCATATGCCTTAGCTCTCTCGAATAGAGGCTAGATCTCACCTCCTCCAGGGTAATAGAATCCCTACCAACAACACAAGACTGCACAAAATTCTCAAATGACTAAGGCAAAGAACATAAGAGAATGAGCACAGCATCCTCATCTTCAATGGAAACACCTATGTTTCTTAACTCCATGAGAAGTGCATTTAGCTGATCTAAATGCTGTTTCAGTGGTGTACCCTCCTTCATCTTCATAGAAAACAGTCTTTGTTTTAACAGTAGTTTGTTTGTCAGTAACTTGGTCATATAGAGTGACTCCAGTTTCTGCCACAGTCCCAAAGATGTACTCTCATTAGCAACTTTGATTATCACTTCATCTGACAGGCAAAACAAAATGGTAGAATGTGCTTTTTCCTCTTGTTGAGCATATTCTGTGAAATTCTTATCAAGATTTGACTTCTTATTCAATGGAGCCCAAATGCTTTGCTGTTTCAGTAACGCTCTCATCTTCATTTGCCACAGACTAAAGCCATTTTTCCTACTGAATTTATCAATCTTCATTCTAGGAGTACACATGATTTCAAGTGGGATATTCCACAAGCACACATGAATACAAATGAAGCAAGTATTCAACAAAAAAACTTTCACCAAAAATTCAAATGGATTCAAGCCACAAGTGAGCTCAAAAAATCCAATCCGGTGCCCAAAAAAGGAAAGTTGCCGATTTTCAACAAAAAAAACGTCAAGGATGATATCTCTTTCTACGTTCCACGAAAAATCTCTAAATTTCTTCCACAAACACAGCACAATATGAGGAAGGATCAGAGGGGCCGAATGCTTGACCCAGACTATCCATGATATCTATTGCTTATCTTCAAGTATAAAAGGTCAACAAAATGTCTAACTCTTTTTAAGAGTTTTTGATTCATTTAATTAAAATTGAACGTAGAGAAGTTTGTTAAATTGAATATTTGATTATTAATAAAAATATTTTATATCTCACGGTGAAGATATAAAAATCCTTAAACTATAAATGCCTGACTTTTTTTTTCTTTTTCATTTATTTAAATCCATAATTTTTGATATAAATATTTAATATTGAGTAAGTAAGGCCGATCGACTGATCATTCACAGGGTCTCCGCCGAAGACAAGCAAAATGGGCCCTCCCTTTTTTTATTCTCTGGGAATTTACCTTCGCTCTCGACCCTCGATTACCGACCAGGAGGACGAAAAAGCCCTTCAGTGCAGAGCGCGGCGCTCCTCCTGGCCGAGACAAGGGCACATACCTCAAGATCCGGTAGGTGAGGTCCATCGTGCCATCTCCGACTACTATACTCCACCACCCGTCTACTACTTCTGCCACTGCTACTATATTTCCTCTTGCCCTCTGTATGTCTTCTCTTGTTTTGCTCCCTACCTATTTCCGTCCCCGATCTGCGGGGTACTCGGTCTGTTGCCGCGGTGGAACTCGGAATTGCGGCCGTGGGGAGGAATGGTGGGCTGTAATGTTCATTTCCGAAGCTAATTTGATTTATTTCGCCTTTCCCCTTTTAGAACGAAAATTGTCTTCTCTGTGGATTTGGATTTGTTATCATGGGTTTTACGTGTCTTTATACCCGGGCATTTTTTACGCACGACATGTTTATCAACAAGATAACCATATACCTTGTGGTTTGATACTTTCCATAAAGGTTTATTTCTTAGAGACTTCGTCCTCTTACCAATTTGAAAAATTACAAGATGACCATATACGGATATATCCAATTGTGTTTCGTGTATTAATCATGTTTTGCAGAAATCATGTCAACTATACGTATGTGTATCTGTTTCTGATTTCAAAGTCTGATTAGTATACGATATATTGTATGTATACTTGTGATTCTCAACGGGTACACTAGCAGTACACTTTATCATGTGATTGGTGATTAAACATTAATATATCCATGATAATGAACATTAAATGTTAGATATACTTAAAATTTTAGAATAATAATAATAATATAGTTTATAGTATTTTAATAAGTTATTTTGTTAATTAAAATCCTAAATGGTTACTTGTGAACCAATTGTGTAAACATGTTGTTAATTGTTAAATATTTGTATTTGTGTCCACTCATTTAGAGATGAAAATTAATCATGTCATATCCGTCTTTGGTGTTTGTGTTATGTACACATTTATACCCAACGTGGTTAGTACACAATATAGCTTGATGCTCTGTATACCTGTACGTGCTTTAGTATTGACACTTTCCAGTTCTGTTTACTATTTGTGAGGTGAATTGATCTTTCTTGACTTAAGTAGATTCTAAGTAAAGATTTAGAAAATTGATTGTTGTTAAAGTTTTTAATTATATATTGTTGTCCTTGGATTGTTTATGGTTGTTTGTTCAAAAATGATTTGATAAAAGAAAAAATTGTACATGGTTGGAAAAGAGTTAACTTGAATGGAAGTGTCATTTCTTATTATCCTTGTGAGTTTAAATCCATCTCCTCTCATCACAACGTGAAATTATGTCTGGAAATGACACTCTCCTCTCGCCAGAGTGTCATTTCTTATTATAGGGAGAGACTATTCCTTTCACTTCGAACATCAAAGCTCCCACCAGTTGCTCTTGTTCGAGAATCCCATTATTATTCATAAATGGATTCTAGCTTGTAATGCTTTGTTGTCTTTTATTGTTATTATGGTTGATACTCTGACAGGACCATTGACATTATACCACCATTACGGGTTGGACCATTCTGCTTGCATTATCATACGGACCTTTCATACAATATAAAATGACATTTTACTTTTTAATACATTAATCCGTGTCATTTTTATGTGTCCCCCAACAAATTTGGTGATTGAATTAATGGTGTCATTGAATAAAAAATGGTGTTGTCTAGTTGATTTCTTATGTTGATTTTATTGTAGCTTGTAGAGTGGAAGAGTGAAATAGGTTGTAAACACAATAGAGCACCTAAGTATGGCAGATCATGATGGAGAACATGAGGAGCAGGTTGATCTTGATGGAGACAATGATATTGAAGAAATGATGGATGATGAACCTGAATATCCTGTTGAAGATGAAGATGATAGGATTCTAAGAGATGAATATGTAGAGGAACATCATGCTTCTGAAGGTGATGAGCAAGATAAGAGAACATCTCATGGACATAAAGTTGGTTCTAATCCATTGAAGGTGGAAGAGGATTTAAAAGATGTTAAGGGCAAAGATGACAGTGAGAAACATGTCGAATTGCTTGCACTCCCACCACATGGATCAGAAATCTTTATTGGAGGAATTCCACGGACTGTTGCCGAAGTGGATTTAAGGGAACTCTGTGATCCATTTGGCGAAATTTTTGAGGTGAATATAGTTGGAAACAAACAATTTGCCAAATTTTTTCATCTAATTAGAATTTTAATTTTATTATTTGGCCACAGATCAGATTGGTAAAAGACAAGGATACAGGAGAAAACAAGGGATACACTTTTGTAACATTCACAACAAGTGATGCTGCACAACAGGCAATTGAAGAGCTCCATGAAAAAGAATACAAGGCATGCCAGTTAAAATGAAATTTCATTTTGTTTTTTAAAAAAATCATATTTTGTTACCGCCAAATGATATTTAACATTTCTTTTACAGGGTAGGTCATTGCGGTGTTCTCTATCTCAAGCTAAACACAGATTGTTCATTGGCAATATCCCAAAGAGCCTATCTGATGATGAAATGAGAAAAATCCTAGATGAAAACGGTCCTGGAGTAGAAAATGTTGAACTTTTAAAGGTGATTTAAATTTTATGTTTAATCAAATATCAATTTCATTTATATACTATAAGTGCATTTGATATTTGCATCTTATCTTGCTTTGCAGGATGCACAAAATCCCAGTCGCAACCGAGGTTTTGTTTTTGTTGAGTACTACAACCATGCCTGTGCTGATTATGCTAGACAGAAAATGTCTAGTGCAAATTTCAAGATGGATGGAAGCTCTCCAACTGTCACATGGGCTGATCCTAAAAGCACAGAGTCATCTGCTTCAACACAAGTAAACTAGAAAATCTTGAAACCATGTTTTTATTATTATTATTTTTTCAAAATCTTGCTATTTGTTCATAAAATGTACCGGTCTATTTCTGGAATGCAATGTATCTTGCCAGTAAGCAGACATCTTACTGTCATGAAATCAAACACATGTTGGCAAAATTTTGTTGACACATTGATTTTTCATTTTGTGGACATGATATCAAAAGTTATGTCATGATAATTTTGTTTAAACATGACATTTTTATTTCCCATGTTTCTATCGACATGTCACCAATATGTTGATGTGTACTGATATGTCAGTTTTTCAACTTAGAAGTCCAACAAAAAATCAAAATTGAATTCCTTGCTTGCTATTACTCTTAATAAGACATTTAAAATGAACAACATGACATATAAATAGCAGTAGAATGTGGGTAATTCCTAGGTTTTGAGAATACAGTCTAATTCTTTCCAATGTTAATGACAAAAAGTTTCAAATCAACTATCGTCGGCTTGTAGGTGTGGATGACAGCAAGATGTACAGAGTCAAAATTACTTATCAAATGATAGTTAGCTTCCATTATTCCCATGAAAAGAAAGGATTCCTTACTAGTTTGTTTAGTTTAAAACGAATATTCCATGGAGTAAAAAATACCGATAGATGACTATAGATTATATTCAAGCACAAAAAAGGCAAGCTAAGATAATAAACAATTCTGTGGAGAAAGAGATTATGACTTCCAAGAAAAAGTAAAGGAGGATATCCAAAACATTTTAGATCATATTTTTTAAGGTGTGCATCATTATGGCACCTTGGTAGTTCACCTTGCTTGATCTTGATTGAACATAATTTTTGTTAGATTCATTTAATTAAATACATACTTTTAAGTTTTAAATGCTTTTCATTGCAAAAAAATAAATATAATTTTTTGATGGAGCACTGCTAAAATGTACGTAATTATTGAAATATATAATCAAGCTTGGTGCCTACGGTGCTATCTAGGTGCCTGGATGGAAATTCGTGGTCACCCTAATGTTGGGTGTCCAATAAGGGTGAGTTAGGCAGATTTTTGATGGATCCTAGTAATGATCCAGTTATGATGAACCTGGTATATTGGTATATTGGTATTTTTAAATCCTAAAACAATAAAAAAACATTTGAGCACTCTTCTCTCCCCATATGTTTCTGAAGATATAATTAAATATGTTATTTTTGACATATATATTATAGAAATTCTAATACATGTGTTATTTATGAAAATATATTTTGAAAATGTATTCTTTGTGTGTACACACACTATTCTGAAAAAAATAATTAATATGGGTGCCAAAGGAGTACTTTATCATGCAGCGAACATTCAACGAGAAATCTACTTGATTAAAAAACGTCATGATAAATATTCAAGGAACTATAAATTACAGGTTTTTTGGTTCCCCATTGCTGGAAAAAATCTGGTTGGGAATGATGGAGATTGTTGGGAAGAACTTTTTTGATGCTATTGAGAGGGCAAGGAGAATAAACTTTGCTATGCAGTGATGAATGCAAGGAAGCCAATAAATTTTTGAGCAGTGAAGCCAAAGCCAAATTGCACATCTTGTTAGTGGTTACCCCCATTGTTGGGAAAAGACCATAGGGTATGGTGGAGATGGTTGGGAAGAAATTCATCAATGCTACTGTGGGTAAGAGGGAACATGAAGGAGGGTGTGGAGGAAGGCAAGGAAGGGAGACAAGCGAATGTTGTAGCAGAGAGTGAAGTTGGCAGTGATTGGTGAAGTTGGACTTGTTGGTTTAGTAAGCAGAGGTCTTAACTGAAAAGGCATGGGTATTTCTGGTAGTAAAAGGAAAATTCGTGTCTATTAATAGACAATGGACATGTAATATATTATAAAAATCATGTGTTTTTATTGATCTTATTCTGCTAATAAAGGATCTTCTAACTTTTTTGCCAAATGTGGTGTCAGTAGTTTACAAAACATGGATAGTTTATTTCCAAATTTTTCTAGATTGAGCTTCTACTGGAGGACATTTGTAGCCCATAACTAATTTTGGTGTATCCATGATAATTAATTCTGGTTTAGTGATGATCACAAAGGCTACTTATCCTATAATTAAAACTTTGATAGCTTAAAGTAATTGGAAAGAAAGGAATGCTCTTTATTTATTGCAAACACCCTAGAGCTGTAACGTAGTTGATATTCTTAATTATTTACCTGAATTCCCTCATCTTTAATGAAACTTTTGTTGATTGAACAAATTGTAGTACTTATTCATTCTTTTGATACAATTTCTTTTGTAAACCTCTTTCATTTGTATTATTTGCATAAGATCAATACATGTTTATGTTGTTACAGTATACTTATCATTTCTCTCGTTGTGTAAAGATATATATGTTGGGACGAATAATCCTACATTGGAAACAGTACCGATGTCAATCTTGCCTATAATATAGTTGAGAACCCTTTAACTACTTAGCTAAGTTTTATTGAAATATGAGACTTTTCTACTTAGTATTAAAGGAGGTTGTGCACTCTATTCGTCAGTCATGCATAGGCCTAGGCTCCGATCGAAAAATGTATTGTATAGAGGTTAGTTGTTGAAAATGATGGAAGATGTATTGTTATTGTATTACTAACAAGGAATACACCTCATTATATAAAAGTTACAACACTCATGACAAACAATACTAACCAATGTGGGACTAAACTCACTTACATTGGAAATCCTAATACATAAACTCTAACACTCTCCCTTAAGTTGGTGCATCCAACGTGTAATTGACTTATACATAATAAGATAAATAAATGAGTTACATGATAGACAGAAATTTAAGTAGTAGCAATGTTATATAAGTAAAATACTAAAAACTTATACATATGCTTCTAAAAATAGAAATTTTATTAATCATCCAATAAAAGAGATTTGATATGGATTGTTAATAAGAGTTGTTCCACAAATCTAAAAATAGTGTGGATTTTAATAGTGATGTATTTCACAAACCTCAAAGTAATATGAATTTTTAAATGTGAAGTATTCATAAACTCTAGGAGAGAAAATATTAGATGATAGATAATATTATATTAAACATTTTCCTACCTTTTTTTTCTCCTTTTCATAATTTTTTCTTTTTTTTCTTTTTTTTTACTTCCACTATTTTATAATATTTTTCTCTTTTCTCTCTCTCCTTTTTGTTTTTTTTCTTCTTCCTCCCCTTTTCTTCCCCTTTGTTTTCTTCTCTATGACTTTTCTTTTTTTCCTCTTCTTCCTCCTCCCCTTCCCTATCTATGACCCTAATGGGTGCAGATGACTATGAAGACAATGATGACCAACACTATCGTCGACAAAACAAGGGTGGCATCCAACTATTACAATTGGAACAAGCGGATAGGTGTCCACAACAGTAGTGGAGAGTAGTCGGACACCTAGTGAGACCGACGACTACAGTGGAACCCAACTTGGGAGGTTTCGAGACTCGATTCAATGTTTCTGAAAGATCGGTGTAGGAGAGACCTATGTGAGAAGAGCGGCCTGGGAGAAGCTTCGTCAACACTAGAAGAGAGAGAAAGAAAGAGAAAGAGAAAGAGAGACTGACGATTGTGAGAGAGAGCTACGGGAGAGATGTAGAGTGGGAGGGAAGAGGGTGATGACTACATTCCCTCCTTCCACTTAGGGTTTTTTTCTAAATGAGACTCCTAAGTTCTGATACTAAGGGAGTGTTCTTTTTTTTTACTCCTAGCTTCTGGGAGTGGAAAAAGTGATTTTTAGAAGAACGATTTTGAGATAGAAAGAGGAGAAAGAGTAATTTTGATGATAGGAGTAGTTTGAGGAATGTATATGTTATTATGAAGTTGAGAGTACTTCTGAAAGTTAAAAGTAAAAAAAAGAACAAAGCCTAAGTTGAAAATAGTGGAAGATGTGTTGTTATTGTATTACTAACAAGAATTACACCTCATTATATAAAGGTCACAAGAGTCATGACAAACAACATTAATCAATGTAGGATCAAACCCACTTACATTGAAAATCCTAATACATAAACTCTAACAATATAAATTCAAGTTTATCTTTTGGTATTAGAGTCTTTGAATAAATAGATCCTTGTATGAATAAATTAGTATTGTAAGTGAGTTTAGTCTCTCATTGGTTATCATATATCTACTTTTGTAGCCTCTATTTATAGAGGCCATCTGTGGTCCTAATAGAATATGAACTTCTACCTGTCCTTGTGTTTTAACATCATATTAGTGCCCAAGGAAAATCCTTAGGCCACCAATAGCTGCTGCCCATTTTCTCTCTATCCTCTCTCTAATCGCTGACCATCCTTGACTCCAGCTGCCACCACCTACTCTTCCAGCTCTTCTCCACCTTCCATGCCCTCCTTCAAGGTCCCTCCTTGCCTTTTGCCACCTTACCACCTCTTTACTCACACCATCAACCTCTGTGTTCTCTCAAAACCCTATGTGTAGGCCCTATTTACCCTGGAAAACAGCTTTACCCTGGGCTGATGTTCCAAGTCTTTTTTGGTTTGTTTTGTGTGATCAGCAGTGCAGGCAGCCATTTTTTCTGTTCACGGATATGTTTTAAGTTTGCCAGAAGCCCTCAATGGTTCATGTCTGTGGATAATTATCATCCACACATTGTTTGTGCCTCTTAAGGTGTATTTGGTTCTGTCAAGATGGTTTCTTCCTTGTCTCCTGCCATCTCCATCAACATTTCAGCACTGCAGGTTTATTTTGTTATCCTTGTGATCAGAGCTATATTCATGGTTACACATGAGCCTTTGGTGAAGTTTTTCTCCAGCACATCTGAGAAGCTAAACATGAAGAATTAATCTTATGGGCAATGGGTTTTCAAACCATTGTCATTGCCCATTGTAAATAAGAGCATCTTATCAATGATCCTCAGGATCCCAAAATTATTTTGATTGGGCTGTTGATGTTGTTGGCATCATTTCATGGATGTTCTCTAGTATAGAGCCAAATGTTGCCTGTGGAGTGATAATGATGCATCTAGTAGAGAAAATTTGGGACATCTTAAAGAAGACATGGATATGAGAAAAGCATTTTTAAGACATGCCAAGTTTATAGAAGCAAATTTTCTCTCTATTTGGTGGACAAGTCTTGCTAGAAATAGTTAGTATCTTCTTGGTTGCACCAATGAACTAGACAAATATCAACCTCCTACTGATGGCATCTCCAAGATCTGTTGCTATCATGGAGAGTTGGCTGTGGCAGCCTAGCGCTATCAAGTTTGAATCCTAAGATCTCATCCGAAATTTGTGGTTGGGTACTTGGAGTGGTGATGATGCTTAATCTTGGGAAAGCCTTTGCCAAAGTCATGAGGATCTCTACAACTATCGTCACTCTCTTCATTGAGTAGCTTGCTTTGGCTACCTCTACTCACAAGGAAGTGAACATGGAGGGTCATGGAGGACAGTAGAGTATTAGGTGTTGGCATTGTGCCAAGATTGGTCATATTGCTTAGGTAAATGTTGTGACAAGTTTGGTAAACCATAGTAAACAAATGTTACTATTGAGTCTTCACCAATGGTTACCACACCACTATTACTACTATTTTGGCCATTTTTCAAGCAAACTATGAACAATTCTTACAGTTTTAGGCCATTGAGTGCCCAATGTTTTTACCTCTGTCTTAGATACTAGTATCCTTACTACTATGCATTCTTCTAGAGATGATTCTTGGATTATAGAACCAAGTGTCTCTTCTCATATCAATTATATGTACCCTTTTTGATTGCATTTCTGTCATTTTTGATATATACACTATTATCATTGTTGATAGTTCATCTCTCCTATATCTAGACAAGAGGTTGTTCAAATCTCATTTCAATTTATGTTGGACAAATTCCTATATGGCAAGGTCAGGAGTGTCAATAGTGCTCACTCTTGACACTATTGTCACTCCCAATACTCCCACACAAAGCTGACCCGCACTTGTTATTCTGCGCTTGCTCTCGGCACTCTTGACGTTCCTAATGCCCTTGAGCTTCAGCCAGCCACACTTGTGTGTTCCAGTCAATCATTTTCTTGTGGTAAATCCTCTGCTTTTATTCTTCCTTTTTTGTTTTTCTATTATCATCAAATGTTTCAAATGAAGTACAGTCAAGGAAGATCAATGTGTAGATTTTGTTAGTTGATTTAATGGTGGAAGGGTTGTCGATTTGGGGTTGAATTGATTAGAAACATAGATATGTGAATGATGTTGATTTCCTCCAATTTTTATATTTGAAAGCATGATTGTTGATGTAAATGTAGAGAATCAGGTCAATTTATGTCTCAAAATAAGGTTTAAACAAGTTATTTTGAATGTACAAATTAACAAAAATACCAACACTTGAATGTTATAATTTATAATTGTAAAATTTTCACAATTTTCTATTACAGGAGGGTTTGTACCAACGGAATTGAATTGAAGAGAATTTAATTCTGTCTAATTAAGGTATTTGTGCATATGCTTCTTAATGGAATTCAATTCCTTCACAAAATTAGATGAAATTCCTATAAAAGAGGGTTCAAAATTCAATTCTGACATCTTCTCTTGTGAATTGAGTAGAATCCCTCTGTATTCCTCCCTCGACAAAACATTTTGTAGCCCTTGTGTCTTTTAAAATGTCTGTTGTATTAAAAGTTAAATTTTAAAATATATTGATATTTTACTATTTTTTAAATAAAAAATAAATTCAATTCTGTCTAATTCTAATATGTGTACAAACATTAAAATTTTGAATTCTGCGAGGTGTACAAACACCTCTACATTAAATTCAATTCCATCAAATTTAATTTTAATTAAGAAATGAATTCTTGACAATTCATATCTATCCAATTATGCGTACACAAATGGATCCTACATGTATAAATACCTAAATCACAGAAATTTTCCTTATTTTCTATGAATTGCACAAACATTAAATTTCATTTCCTGTGACGTGAAAACATTTTCAAAGAAATTATTTTCTAGATTATCTTTGGAAAACATTTCCCAAATTTACCTCATTTTCTTAGAAAACATTTTTTAAGGGTACAAATAGACCCTTAGGTCCCAAATCATGTATCATATCTTATGAGTCATAAATATTATCTCGTATTTGCCTATGATTATTCTCATTAACATGAGTTTGTTTGTTAAAAGATCATCTTCATTTCATTAATGTACTACTAAAAATCTGCATATTGGCAATCCTAAAAGTCTTGCATCTCTCATCTCCTATTCAACTTTGTTTCCTATAAATAATCTTAATGCCACCTTCCATGGTTTTGCTGTATTTATATTGTCAAAATCATCAAGAGGCAATGCAAATGTGTTATTGGAAAGCAGTAATGGATGAAAAGATGAAAGCATTGAGGTTACATGGTATGCAGGAGCTTAGGCCTTGCTCTATTGAAGCAAATGTTACCTCTTGTGAATGGGTGTACACCATCAAGTACATGCTTGATGGTATAGTTGATAGATACAAAAAGTTTGTTTGGTTTACTTTTCACAAACTTATGGGATGAACTATGTCGACACATTCTCCCTTTTAGTACATTTGAACTCAATTCAAATCCTCTCCATTTCTATAAAAATGACTTGAATATGTGGTTTTATGTTTTGATGAAAAAAAAAAAAAAAAAAACTTTTCGGAAGTTGGAATGACGTAGGAGTTTTCCTACTCATTCAACTCGCGGAAGTTGGAAGGATGTGGGAAGCTCGCAAGCGAACGGTTGGAGTTTCTTCATCATGACCGTTCGTCTATCCATCTATTGAAGCTCTGCCATTTATTAGAAATAAATTTCAGTAATTATTCTGGCCTCCCTTTACTGCTTATAAAATGAGGAGGCAAGATCGAAGCTAAAGGTAAAGAGGAAGGCTTTTGCTTCAGGCTTCCTCGTCAGGGAAAATTTCCACCTTGTTCCTGTTATTGTCAACATCTATATCTTTGCTACATTGACTCTGAGAAGGTGCTGTCATCTTATTAGTACCACTGGCAGAAATTTTATACTGAAATTTTCTACGATCTATACAAGAGTTATACTCTTGATCTGTTCTGTATTTGTAAGCAAAAGAATAGTGAAACCCATCTACCCTGTCGGTGGATGTAGCTATTTTTGGGTGAACCATGTATTTTTGCGTATCTATTCTTCTCCCTCTTTACTCTATTTTCTTGTTTAACTAATCCTCATTTCCTAACAAGTGGTATCAGAGGCATGTTGGGTTTAATTAGCAGAAAATACCATGTTTTCACATATTATTAAGGTGGAGAAATTCATCAGGAAGAACAACTTCAGTTTATAGCAAATCAAAATGCGGGTGCTCCTTAAACAACAATGAATCTGAACTCCGTTGTTGAAAGAAACGTTAATTGGGGTCAATAATGCTGAGTTGATAGCGCAAGAAGAAAAGGTGCATTTAACAATATTACTTTGTCTTGCAAATGAGATAATAATAGAAGTTGCAGATGAGGAAACTGCTGCTAAATTATGGTTAAAGTTAGAAAGTCTATACATGACTAAATCTTTAACCAATAAGCTCATTCTCAAGCAACGTTTGTTCTCCCTTAAGATGAAGGAAGGTATCTGGCTAAAAGGTTTGCTTGGTGATTTTGGCTTGCATCAAGATTCTATTGGCATTTTTTGTAATAACCTTAGTACCATCTTTTAGCCAAGGATCATGTCCATCATGAAAGGACAAAACATATTGACATAAGGTATCACTTTATCCGAGGTGAAAAGAGGATTAAATTTTCTAAAATCGCTATTGAAGATAACCCTGCAAATTTTTTCACCAAAGCTGTTCCAGAGAGCAAGTTTGTCCACTGCTTGAACTTGCTCTCCATCTGTGATCATACCTAGATCAATTTTCTTCAGCAAGGCAGAATATTCAAGTCAAGGTGGAGATTTGTAAAAATGACTTGAATATATATGTGGTTTTATGTTCTGAAGAAAAAAAAAAAAAAAACTTTTCAGAAGTTGGAAGGACGTGAGAGTTTTCTCGCTCATTCAACTCGCAGAAGTTGGAAGGACGTGGGAAGCTCGCAAACGAATAGTTGGAGTTTCTCTGTCGCGATCGTTCATCTGCCCATCCGTTGAAGCTCTGCCATTTATTAGAAATAAATTCTAGTAATTATTCTGACCTCCTTTTACTGCCTATAAAAGGAAGAGGCAAGGTCAAAGCTAAAGGTACAAAGGAAGGCTTCTGCTTCAAGTTTCCTTGTCACGGAAAATTTTCACCTTGTTCTTGTTACTGTCAACATCTGTATCTTTGTTGTATTGACTCTGAGAAGGCACTGTTATCTTGTTGATACTACTGGCAGAAATTTCATACTTAAATTTTCTGCGATCTGTACAAGAATTATACTCTTGATCTGCTCTGTATCTGTAAGCAAAAGAATAGTGAAACTCATCTGCCTTACTCATGGACGTAGTCATTTTTAGGTAAACCATGTACTTTTGTGTGTCTGTTCTTCTCCCTCTTCACTCTATTTTCTTGTTTAACTAATCCTCATTTCCTAACAATTCCCATTAATGAATCATGACCATTGTTTTAGTTAGATGTCAAGAATGCTTTTTTTTATAGTGACTTGACTAAGTAGGCTTTTATGGAACAATCTCTTGAGTATATTGCTTAAGGGGAAAATCATATATATCTACTTAGAAGGGCTTTTTATGGACTCAAATAGAAACCAAAAGCATGGTTTAATGAGTTTAGTAGTCTTGTATGTAATGATGGTTTTCATAGATGTATTGTTGATCACTATATGTTTTACAATAGGTGGTAAATGTGTCATTCTTGCTATATATGTTGACATTTTGCTTGTGGGAAATAATCATAGTACCTAAGAAAATACTTTGTCACAAGATATAGGGAAATCCATGTACTTCTCAAGGAAGGATTGAACTTGCATATGCTAGGGTGAGGCTCTTCTTGTCACTAAAAAGTATTTGGACTTATTACAAGAGATAAGATTGATTGGATGCAAACCAAAGAGTAAACCCATTGTGTCTAAGCTTGCTTTTTGATGTGCATCCTTTGAACTCTTGACAATCCAAGATGGTACAGAAGGTGGCTCATTAGAAAGTTAATATATTTGACAATTATCTGACCAAGCATCACATGTGCAATGAACATTCTCTACCAATTCATACATGAACTTAGCAATATTCACTAATAGGGTGTACCTCGCATTCGAGCTTATATCAAGCAAAAGACTCATTTATAGAAACATGATCATTTAAATGTTGAAGGCTATTTGACTCAAGATATTCAGGAGATAAAAGGGATAAAAAATCTACTTCTGGTTTTTGCACATACATTGAAGGTAACTAAATTACTTGACTTAGTAAAAAGTAAAGTGTAGTTTCTAGATCTAATTTAGAAGTTAAATATCAATCGATGACTCAAATAACAAGTGAAATGATGTAAGTGAAGTCACTTCTACAGGAGCTCAGATATATTGTTTGTACTCCTATGTCTATGTATTGTAACAATTAGATTGCAATCTTCATGGTCAACAATCCCATCTTCTAAGAGCGGATGGAGCACATAAAAGTTAACTGCCATTTTGTGCAAGATATGGTGCTTAAAGCCATCATATCTACTCCTTACACTTAGTCTTTAAATTAATTTGTAAGCATCTTTACAGAAGGCTTGGGTGCAAGAGTATTTGAAAATCATTGTACTAAATTAGGCATATTACGCATACTCCAATTTGAGGGGAAGTATTAGTGTCTACAAATAAATAGATTCTTGTATGGATCAATGTTGCAAGTGGGTTTAGTACTACATTTGTCATCTTGTATGTATCTACTCTTGTAGTGTTTATTTATAGAGGCCATATGTGGTCCTAAAAGAATATGAACTTCCACCTATCCTTGTGTTTTAGCATTATCTTCCAAACCATCATATTTCTGTATGATACTTATTTTCCATTCACAATTTTTAGACACACAACAGCCTCTTTCATTGGAAAATTTTCAATACAATTCCTAAATAAATTTTTTTGTGCATATTCATTTACCACTAAATCCATATTTAATTATAACATGGTCATTTCTATTAAATATAGTTATTTTTGTCCTAATTGTTATAAATGGTTATAGAACCGTGAATCCAGCATAATCTCCTACGAATACCATCTAGCCCTAACGATTCTTCACTTCTCATACACTGGCAGAACACATGGAATGCAGCCATCTAACTGTTTATTATGTGCTTAAATATTTCAGGTGAAGGCACTCTATGTTAAAAATTTGCCAGAGAATGTTACGGTGGAAAAGTTGAAGGAACTCTTTGGACGGCATGGAGAGATAACCAAGGTTGTTCTTCCACCTTCAAAACCTGGGCAAGGCAAGCGTGATTTTGGATTCATTCATTTTGCAGAAAGATCTAGTGCATTGAAGGCAGTTAAATCAAGTGAAAAATATGAAGTGGACGGTAAGTGCTTATGAGTTATTCTATTGATTTTTACTTTGCAAATTCGTTGCATAATCAAAAGACGGTTCTTCAATTTTCATGTCTACAATGGTTTTTTTTCCAAGTAACATTTTAGTTTAGTATAAAACTTTGAATTTGTTTGTATTGGTAACAGAGTTTACATTTCGGTATTTTTATTCATTGATTTGAGGAAGTCAACCAAGAGGCTCAGTACCATGTTTGTGTTTTAAATGACATTTTTCTCACCTGAACTACCAAATTTGTGATGGTTATCATACTTTCAGGTTATTCATATGATAGTTTTTTTTGAACTGCAGAAATAACCTTAAGTTTATATTCGTTAGATGATTTGGCAGATCACATGCATTCATAGTTTGGGAGGCCTCCTCATCTTGCTTGATTTTTCAGCAATAGTTAATGGTTAGATGCTTCTATTTCCGCCTCTTTTCTTCATCCCAGCTTGTACCTGATAAGTGCAGGTCAGGTTTTGGAAGCAGTACTTGCTAAGCCTCCGTCTGACAAAAGGCCTAGCTATGCCCCATCTTCATATAGACCTGGTTTAATGCCGAGTCACTCTCCATATCCTGCTTACGGAGTATCTGCTGAGCCCTATGGAGCTTATGCTGCTGGTTATGGTGGATCTGGTTATGGGCAGGTTGGTTCGCTCTCACCCCAGTTGGCTGCATAAATCATATTATTCATAGTGCTATGATCACTAAAGTACAAAATCATATTATCTGGTTTGGAAATTCACCTTGTAATTGAATTGACGTATTTTACACTGAATGCTTGCATTCGGACAGCCTGTTATATATGGTAGAGGTCCAATGCCGGCAGGGATGAGGATGGTTCCCATGGTTCTGCCAGATGGTCGCCTTGGCTACGTCTTGTAAGTAACTGTCGTTAATTTTTGAAGTTTTGATTGCTCGGTTGCCCACTGTTTTCAATTCTAATTCCTTTATCTGGATCTTCGATGAATCAGACAACAACCTGGAGCACAAGGCTCAGCCCCACCACCACCACCACCACCGTATCATCGGAGGCATGATAGGAATGGTGGCTCCAGTGAGGGGGGTAGGGGTGACCGAAGCCGAGGAAGCCGGTATCGCCCGTACTAGTGTGCTTTGACAATGTCCATAAAGAATGGCTAAGTGATTTTGCTTTTCTCTAATTTATTTCCCTCGTTAACTTGCGCCGCATGTCACCTGTCCCGTCTTGAGGTGTTGTAGTTGACAGTTCATGTGCCG
The DNA here is from genome assembly GCA_024699675.1 of Amphibolis antarctica. NCBI lineage: Eukaryota > Viridiplantae > Streptophyta > Magnoliopsida > Alismatales > Cymodoceaceae > Amphibolis > Amphibolis antarctica. The sequence continues at coordinate 17,271 of JAMKPZ010002921.1, forward strand.
ATCCACGCAAGTGATTACCACTGCGGGATTGCCGACATTGTCGTACCATTACATACATCTCTTCCCTGGTTAGCGAGAAGAAACAGCACGAAGGCTTAATGACTTGGTTTTAATTACCACTTCGTTCCTTTTCTCTTTCTGTGCCTTTTTCTCTGCAAGATGTGTTCGTCATCACAAAGAAATAATCAGCGGAAAGCAGATAATGTGCTTGCATGGTGAAACTATTGATTATTGATTTTCCTCAAAAAAGGTAATTATCGATGGATTCTTGGGAAGAAAGAATTTGGAGCTATGCTGCTGGGGTGGGCATCAATCTAGTCGTTTAGTCTAACGTGGTTGAATTATTTTGTGGCTTGATTTTCTTAACTGTATGGCTTGATTTGGATTGAAAAGATCTCTAGTAATGCATGATTAGGCCTATGGTTTTAGAATTCGGCTTAATTGAGCTAAGGCCGCATTAAAAATACTAAGTAATTAATAAATATCTTATGTTGGACTATTATTACATATGTAATAATTATTAAAGATAATGTAATCAATGTATCGGCCCATGAGGTCCAAGTCCAATAACCTTTCCCCCATGTTGTACCATGTTTTCTTCTTATGAATATGAATGGTGAGAGTAGGCATGGTGCTCGAGGAGGTTACATTCTTTCCATCCTCTTTTTGCTTTACTCTGTTTTAGCATGATATCAAGAGCGAGAAGTTGATCCTCCTGATGGTCGAAACTCCACCATCCAAGGTTTCATCCGATCTTTCTTCCCCTTTTTCTTCTTCCTCGGATGGCCTTCCTTCCTTCCCTTCCCTTCATTCCTTTATCTCCGTTCGGTTGAATGCATCGGACTACCTTCTGTGGAAGGCTCAATTCCTCCCACTTTTGCATAGTTTCAATCTTCTTCCCTTTGTCGATGGTTCTCGGCCTCCGCCATCGCCGTTCGATCTTGATCTCTACCTTCCTTGGCATCGCAAGGACCAACTGCTCTTGAGCTGGCTCTTGGCATCCTTGTCCGAGGACATCTTCGCTGAGGCCGTCAATCTCGACACCTCGACAGCAGTTTGGAACTTTCTTTCTTCAGCACACCTATGCCACCCCATCTCATATGAAAGTTCTTCAACTCCAGATGCAGCTTCAAACTCTCCAACGTGGTGACAAGTCCATTGTTGAGTATCTCCGCAAGACAAAATACTTGGCGGACGAACTCGCCCAAGCCAGCCATCTCCTACCTCCTGCTTCGTTTAACGCCATTGTTTTCAACAATCTCGGTGATGCTTATAATGACATCGTCGCTACCTTATCCACCAAGCTGACTCCAGTTACTTATTCGGAGCTCTCTGGGATCTTATCCAGTCATGAGATACGTCTCCGCTCCCGGGCTGTCGCCTCTCCCTCACAGGTGCCCCTAGCTAATATCGCCACTGCTGGTGATTCTCGTTCTTCCCCTTATGGTCCCAATGCTTGCAGTCGCGGTCGTGGTCGCGGTCGTGGACGCAGGGGCGGCCACGATCCCTACCCAGTTTATGGGATTTTCGGCCATTCACCCTATCATCCTTAGTTCTCTCACGGCCAACACTATCCTCTTCCACCGCACTCTATACCGCCCCCTTCGCTGCCCTCCTATGCTCCAAGCGTGTGGTCAGATGAATGGTTTCCAGATGCTAGGGCTACCCATCATATAACCAACAATCTGAACAACTTATCGTCGCATGAGCCTTACCACGGTTCAGATCAGTTACGGTTGGGCAATGGTCAAGGGCTGTGCATCGCAAATTAGGGTTCATCCCACTTCCTTACATCTTCTCATCGTTTTCAGCTCAATAATATTCTTCGTGTTCCCCATATCACTAGAAATTTATTATCCGTGAATCAATTTATGCATGACAATCCTGTGTATTTTGAATTACATCCCAATTTATGCCTTATCAAGGACCGTCAGTTGAGGCAGCTTCTTCTCTGCGGCGGTGTGACTCCGTCTAGTGATGGCCTGCTCTTACTTCGCGACTCTGCAGCTCGCCCACATTCTCCTCAAGCTTTAGCCGCCGTTGCTCGTGTTCCCTTGGATAGGTGGCACCAACGAATATCGATCATCGTCGATCAACTGGTGGCTTCCTCATATATTTTGGGCACAATCCCATTTTTTGGACTTCACGTCTCCAGCAGGTGGTCTCCCACTCCTCCACAGAATCAGAGCTTCGCGCCATTGCGGACATTACAACGGAGTTAGTCTGAATACAGGCCTTGCTCTCGGAACTAGGGTATTCGTTGTGACTGCCCATCCCGAATTGTGACAACATTCACACTATTTACTTATCTTCCAATCCTATTTTCCAGGCACGCACAAAGCATATTGAGATTGACTTTCATTTTGTCAGAGATTTGGTTTTGGTATGGCAACGGAAACTACATATTCACTTCATTACGGCTAGTGCCCAACTTGCAGGGCCGCTGGTCCCTTTCAATTTTCTGTTCGAAACTAAACTTAATTTCTACAGGTTTAACTTGTAGGGGGCATATTAAAGATAATGTAGCAATGTATCGGCCTATGAGGCCCAAGTCCAATAACCTTGCCCTCATGTTGTACTATATTTTCTTCTTATAAATATGAATGGTGAGAGTAGGCGTGGTGCTCGAGGAGGTCACATTCTTTCCATGCTCTTTCTGCTTTACTCTGTTTTAGCAATAATAACATTACCATATCAGTTATATGTTCAGTTCTTACGTTAAGTTTAGCACACTCTTACATTTATTTAGTATTATTACATTCGTCAGTGTTCATATTCTCGTTAGAAAAATTGTGTTTTTCAAACTCATTACACCAGAATAATATGCTAATGTTACATACAACCACATAAAAGTTCGTCATTTCAGGTGAAAGGTTTACATGCAAACCCCTAGTGTGAAGGAAAAAAAAGGATGGGACTACACATAAAACCACAAACCAGAATTCGACAATCAACTTGAAATACATCTTTTCAAGTGGTCTCAAGTTTGAAAATAAATTCCCAAAAGTTGTGTATTACTAGGTTGGGTGTTAGCTCATGACTCTGAAATGTCAATTAGGTACTTGGTCTTTGCCTCTACCATAAGCATTCATTGGTACAAGATTGGGCTCCGGTAACCGGTAAGGCTTGTCTGATTAAACTCGACAATCACCTCCATGCCAAAGGGTTCATTTGCTAAGGATGGAAAAGAGTTCGACCTTCTTAAGTGGAGGAATATTATCTTCTACAAAACGAGCTAAGTACTTCAGCAATCGTTAAATTTTTTTTCTGGTAGATCGAGGAGAGTTGATCGATGTCAACGAAATCCGTATACTTCCAAACATGTTCCAAGCATGGCAGCGTGAAAACGGCGATTTTGCGGGGGAACGAACGCGCGAACCGCACTCCCATCACACGAACGGAAGTCCCCAACCGCGCAAGTCCGTAGAATTGCGCGCCGGAGCCGCCAACATATAAAATTAATAAGATTCGTGGTTATGAATTAATCGGTGATGGTTAGATAGTGGTGTCAATTGAATTGTATTTAATTGAATCGATCTAATATGACCCAATCATATTATTAATTGACATAACATATGACATGATTTGCTATGTTGTGTTTAGACCACATTTTTTATATTTTTGTATAGTATATCACTTGTGGGTTGGTACAATGACAAATATTTTTGTAGTTTTTTAAAATTTTATATTTATTTTAATATATTTTTGTTAAATTGTATACATCGTTGTAAATTTAAATTTTACTTTTAATATTTATAAATTATATTTATATTATATTAATTTTTAATAAAATAAAAAATTGAACGAAACTAAGTGAAGTGAAATTTACATTTTTAAGAAAGTTTTTTTGACATAATTTTTTGATATAAAATATTACAGATATTTGGTAAATATCAGTAAACTACCGATCGATCGAAGGTAACAGGTAAAACTCGACCCAACACAATTAGTATCTGATCTACAGAAAATTCAGGCCATACGAAAAGCAAAGACGGGATGTTTATTTTTTCGATTAAATCTCGATTAGTTACGTACAGAATACGTAAGGTGCATGCAACAGCTATTTATTTGTAACCTGGACGTAAGAGCTCCGCCGGCGGGTACCGGTCGATGCATTCCGCCCACGGGCCAGCATTGGCCCTCTCCGGCACACTGGCGGTGGCTTGCCACACCGCGCTGTTGCACTTGAACCCGGACCCGAAAGCGATCTGCAACACTCGGTCGCCCTTCCTCACCCTCCCCTTCGCCTCCGCGTACGCCAGCTCGTACCATATCGAGCTGCTGGACGTGTTCCCGAACCTGTGCAGCGCCATCCTCGACGGCTCCATGTGCCAGTCCGACAGCCTCAGGTTCTTCTGGACGGCGTCCAGCACCCCCCTCCCACCCGCGTGTACGCAGAAGTGCTCGAACGCCAGCTTGAAGTCGGGCACGTACGGCTTCAGCTTCAGCGCCTTCCCCGCCGCGTACGTCGCGAGGAACTTCATCTGCTCCGACATGGGGAGGACGAGGGGGCCCAGCGTGGTGATGTTGGCGCTGAGGGCTTCGCCTGCCACCTCCGGCAGCTCTTTCGCAAGGGAGATTCCGGTGGCGCCTTCGCCGTCCTCTTTCTGGGTGATGCACTTGTGGCACCGCTCGTTCGATCCTTTGTGGGTCCGTAGAGTGTGGATCAGCTTGTACTTGGAACGGCTGCCGTCGGCGGATCTGTTGGAAAGCAAGACGGCGCTGCAACCCATGCGGAAGATGCAGTTGGCTAGGAGCATCGAACGATCGTTGCCGAAGTACCAGTTGACGGTGATGTTCTCCGTGCTGACCACCAAGGCCTTGGAGTTGGGGTTGGAGATGAGGAGGTTCTTCGCCAGGTCGACGGCGATGACGCCGGCGCTGCACCCCATCCCCCCGAGGTGGAAGCTCTTGATGTTGGACCGCATCTTGTACCGATTGACGATCATGGAGGAGAGGGACGGGGTCGGGTTGAAGACGCTACAGTTGACGACGAGGATGTCGATGTCGGCCGGGTCGACCTTGGTCTTCTTGAAAAGGGAGCCGACGGCGTCGTAGAGCACGACGCCGGTCTCGGCCTGCGCGGCGGAGACGGAGAGGTCGGGCAGGTGGGAGAGTAACGTGGTGGGCACGTGTGTCTCGTCCCCGAGACCCGACTTCCAGATGATGTTGGACTGGAAATCCACGTCCTTGCGGTCGAAGACGCCGACGCCGTTGGTGACGTCGACGAATTGTTGGCGGGTGACCTTGTGGTCATCCCCCGGCCTGGCGCAGGAGAAGTCGACGAGGTAGATGGGGCGGCGGGTCCTCAAGAGGTAGACGGCGAGGGTGATGGGCATCACGGCGGCCAGGGCCGTCAAGGCCGAAACCGGAACGAGCCCGAGCATTGGAAGAAGGAAGAGTTTGGCCGACCGGAATGCCTCCCTCGCCAACGTCGGCCAGTGGTAGAAGAAGCAGGGGAGGAAGGCAAGGAAGAAGTGGTGGGAGGAGAGCTTGGCGGCGTAGCGGCGGCCGAAACGAAAGTGCTCGATCTTCGCAGCGTGGCCGAAGTTGGGAAAGCAGCGATGGCCAACGGAGGAAGCGCCGGTCGACGCCCGGCGTCCAGTTCCCACTTCCATGTCCGGCACTCTGCGTTTTACAGCAGGCTCAGGTCGTGGGTGAACTGAAGGTGCGCAGATGTGTGCGGTGTGCCCGAGTTTATATGAGGATTTGAACGCATACGGTTCACACGTTTGCGTGTGCATGTACTTTGATTAAGGATGGAAATAGCGTGTTTTTTAGTTTCGAGACAAAAAATATTTTTTTCAATTTTAAAAGATAGATGATAAGAATTAATATCTTTAAATATTTAAATAAAATTAATATTAAAAAATTATCTATTAAGAATTCGTCCACATTAAAAATGATTTTTATATTTTTAAAAAAAGGTTTCTAAACAAAACCTAAATAATCTATTACGTCGACTGCTGGGATCGACGAGCACGTAATCGAACAGCAGAGTACGTGGAGCTTTGAGATGCCACGTCGGCGCCGGCATGGACCGTGGTCGTCGGTGAAGTGATGGGACGGCGGAGAGCACAATGGGCACGGCGGCCGTCGCATAAATCGAAGTCGGCCACCGGCGGTTCGGGACACGATTGGGCAGCTCCTTTTAAATCTAAAAAATCTTTCTTTCGACAGATATATTTTTGAGATAATTTTTTTATATTAATCTTATTATAATATTTAATTACATTAATATTAACATCTAATAACATCAATATTAAAAAAAATATAATTTTAACATTAATATCTAATTACATTAATATTAAAAAATAAAATTTCAATATTAACATTACTTCGAGTGATTCTGGGTAAATAACTTTTGAAAAGGAAATTTACAAAAATTACTCTTTATTACTTTCAAAATTGAAAAAATTATTCTCAAACATAACTAATGTATTAAATCTTTGAAACTCTGCTTCATATACATATATATATATATATATATATACACGCACACGTAAGAATGTACCTCACTCTATGCATGTGCTAGCCCATTTTTCTTCGATGTGGATACACGGCTAGATGGTGATCGTTGTCCCGTCCCATACTCCCACCACATGCATGCATTTCGTCTGATTGCAGCGGGTGATAATTCACTTAAAATCAATTAATTAACAACTTATCACACTTGGTGGTCCGGGAACCTCAAAAGTGGTTCAAGTCGATCGATCGAGCAGACGACATGTGCTTTTCACTAATTAATTAGGTCGATTCATGCACCCAGGCATGGAGGTACTCGCGCGTTTTGGGATTATGCGTGGGCAATGGTAGATTGGAGAATCGTGAAGATGGAGATTGTTTCACAATGCATGGTCTGCCGAAGAATTAATTAGAGATCGATGGTGGTGGTGGTGGCGATGCTAAGATATATACCACAGTGCAATAAGCCGGTAGCGCCGATTTGAGGCAGCTTCGAGAAAATAGAATTAGACGAGGAAAAAGGAATAAGACAGAGTTTTGAGCTTCCGCAAAAGTTCATACCCTAAATAATATGTATTTTGTACATGGAGATAATTAGCAGAAGTTACAACAACCTTAATTAACCCAGTCTTACATGACTTAACAGTTTTTAATAAAGAACAAGAAGCACGTTAAAGTAAGTAAGGATAACAGTGAAGAAATAGGGAAAAAATAGAATAGGCCCATAATTGGGCCGAGCAACAGAACTGGACTGGACTGAACAACGAATGGCAAGCACCACTTAATGATACATGAAAAAACATCAGAAGGATGGTAGCCTGTAACTATACTAACACGGAATCAAGTAATATGGTGATATATTGCTAAAGAGGACATGAATCTTGTTCATTAAGCATGCTACTCAAAAAAATATTAAGAATAAACTCATTAAGTATTATGTAGTCAAAAGATGATGACCAAATCAAGTTTCACGGTAGCATCTTAGTCAACACAAAAAATTGTAAGTTTGATAATTATAATTGTATTCTTTTAATATAAGTAACGAAATAGATAAATCTATCGTAAATGATTCCAAGATGTATACTAAAGTCAAAATTAATCAACATAATTAATACAAATAGGGGCACAAGTGTATTAGGGGTCTGTTTGTGTCATCAGAATTTGTCAAAAATAATATGTTAGAATGTGTTAGTATCAAAAAGCAAAGGGTGTTTATAGTAGTCACATAATAAGTTAGAATATCTTAAAATTGAAGTGAATGTATTAAAATTGTGTAAATAATGTAATAAAATTTTGTTACATCATAAACATTTATAAACAAAATACATAAGTTTTGATACTACATAAATTGATACAATTTAATTTAAATGAATTATACCATTTTTTCTTGATGTCCCAAGGTTGACAAAGTCGTTCGCAAAGCAAAAGAGGAAGACTCATGTAGAGGAAGACTCGACAGTGGAAAGAGGTCACAAGGTCGAGCAGTTATGAGCTTCAGCAAAGGAGGTCGTGAGGTTGAGGAGTGTTTGCAAGGTCAAGGGGTCGCAAAGAATTAGGGATTCTAAGTAATTCAAAGGTGAGAAAGTGAGAACGTAAGGGAATGTTATTTTTTTATATAACTAAAAAGCTTTTCCTCACTTTTCATGTTAACAAACACCTTACTTTTTAAAATTTTTTCCATCATTTTCCATTTCACTCAAATTTTGACCGGGCACAAATCATGTTAAGACGGTCTTGAAATTCTTCAAATGATGCAATTTCTAATATTTTCGTATATTCTCCCTGGTTGTCTTGTTGTTCAAGCACCTGTTAATATATACTACTTGTGCCGCAAGAAAGAAAGAAAGAGAGAAGTGCTTAATTTCCTAATGATATTATCTTTAGGGATAATTCTTCGTTTGTTTGTGTATTTAGAAATGATGACAAATGAATCGTTAAGAATTCATTTTCTAATCAGAATTGAATTGAATTCGATGAAAATATATTTGTACACATTATAGAATTGAACAGAATTTGAAATTTTAATGTTTGTGTATATAATCGATAGAATTGAATTTATTTTTTATTTTAAAAATAGTAAAAAGTCAATTTATAAAATTTAACTATTAACTTTTTAAGAGATATAAAAGTTACAAGATGTCCCATGAAAAGGAGGCAGGTGAAGAGATTCTACTCAATTCACAAAGAAGATGTTGAATTGAATTTCGAACCCCCCTTTTAAATGAATTTTGTGAAAAAATTAAATTTCATTAGAGAAGATCTACACAAACACTCATATCATATGGAATTGAATTTTCTTTAATTTCATCGACACAAACCCTCTATTAGTCTCATTTTGAATTCTCTTATCAACATTAAAAGTTGAAAAGAATTGAAATTAGAGTTAGTTTGGTAAATAGAGTTAAAATTACATAGTAATTAAAATGATAAAATACTATATATTAAAATTTATAAAATAATAATGACGTTAACAATGATTTTCTAAAATTGGTCTCAAGTACAGCTAGAGATGTCAAACCTTTGATTAATTGTGAGTAATAGTCAAATCTATACCATGCACTTAGGTTGTCTCTAAAGCTGAACGGAGGACATATTAAAAACACGTATATTACGAGGAGGTTTCCACTTACCAATCGACGCCAATGAATGAATGAAGTGAACAAATAAATGAATGATTATATGCACATGGTCGATGATGTTGTGACTTTTGCTCTTCTACTACGTACCGATCACCAATTAGTGTGTTACGGACTTTAATGTTCATTGCTTGATACTTCTATTATCCCAATGTTTATTATTTCCTTTCACAATTTAATTACATTCCTGTTGTTTACTGCAAATCTAAGTTGTGGACTCGGATTTTTGCGTTCTCAATTGCATGTTAACCACAGCATATCTGAGATGACAAACTAATTAAAGTTGATGTCGAAGTGCTCAATGCACACATATGGACTACATCTTGTTGTCCACCACTTATAATCTAGTTATTTTTCTTGATTGTGGCTTGATTGTTGTAGATATATTAATTAGGTTGTACCCAATTAGGCCAACATGACATAGTTTAATGGATTGTGTTTGGACTAACTTTTGAAATTTTTATAATTTTAAATTTATAAAATAATTTTATAATTTTTTATAATTTTAAATTTATTTTAATATTTTTTAATTACATATATATTGTCTATAACATAATGATTTAAGATTCTTAATAAATGATGTATGATTGTGGGTTCAAAACTTACTTATATTAATCTTTTAATATTTAAAAATTATATTAATATTATATTAATTTTTAATATAATAAAAAATAATTAAAAATTAAAACGTGTCAAACTTAACTTAACTTAACATGACACGAACTCGCATAGGTCGTACTAATCTAACATCAACAGTATTGGTTCAACAAAAAAATTGAACCGTGATGGTAAGACACGGCATATTAGCATGTTTAGATTGTTGAGTTCATTAATGATCGTAAACACCTCAATCATTGTAGTTTGTGAATAATGTTTATCACTATGCATGACTTCACCATATATAGTTAGCTTTTTGATATTTTATTAGTGAAAATATTGTGATCTGTGAGGTCATCACACAGTTTACAAGCTAGGATTATAGCTAATTAAATCATGCCAAATCTTCAGACCATCTACAAGATCTTATAGATGAAACTACATGCATGTGATTTGTGCAAAAATCAAAAAGACATATGCCCAAAGGCATGTATTAAAAGATATATATCTCAAAAAGTTGGAGATGGAAAAGTAAATATTTTAAAGTTGAAGGCAACAAGGCTACACTATACAAGTAGCTAGTAACAAGTAGTATTCTCTAGTATAATGCACTGATGTGCTATCTTGCCTAGGGTATTTATTACTTTTGAAAAAAAATTGATTGCCATATGGTCAAAACAAGATGATATTTATAGTCCCAATTTGACCGGTCAATAATGTCCATTCAATCCTAACTTTTAAAGGTTGCATTTATCTCGCTTTTGTATTGTAATTGGAGTTAATTGAAATTATTGTTAGTTAAAGTTAGAGTTATATTTGTTTAAAGTTTATATAAGTTAACTCTTATACTAGTAGTAGCCACCTATATTGCGTAATGTTATTTATAAACGTTATTCATCAATTCTACTGATAACAATAGCGGAAGTTAAAATTTGATAAATAAATAAAACCTTAATTTAAATACAAATAAATTTTATGTTACCCTTCCACAAAGGCATGTACAGACGCCCTACTCCTACAACAACCCCGTTTTGCAACTCCAAAGATGCTTCCATTGCACTCTACTCCTCACCAACCTGGAAAAAAAAGAACACCCAAACTGCACACAACTCCTTGAAAATGAAAAAAAAAAAAAGTCCACTATATATATATATATATATTACTTCGATCAGAATATTAGAAATGTTAACAGTTAACCTAAAATATATTATAAAATGAGGAACAAGTGAGAAAAATAATAAGAATATATTTAGAATTATAAAAATAATAACGATATTATGGTATAAAAAAATTACAAAAAGAACAAGTCATCCAAAATTAGTCAACAAAAATTAGAGATAGAGAGAGAGTAGTATATTCATATTCATAGCCCTACCCTTACCGCATAAAAGTTGCACCGTGCGCTCAAGGGCAAGGCACGGGGGAGGAAGGCAGACCTGGTGGTTGCGCTGCGCGTCGATAGCCGCCAGGTGGGACAGTCATCCATCGATCTATGCCGGCCACCGCGATGGGGCACGTGACGTTCGTTTGCGGCAGAGTATTGGAAGCTCTGGGTGACGGTGCCAGTGGCGAAAGCAGCAAGTGTCGACGATACAACCCGTCGGCGGTGGCGGTTGGCGTGATGTCCTTGCTCATGCTCGGCGCAGCCGGGGGATTGATGTTGACGTGGTGGTTCCATGAGTTCCACCAGTCGAACGAGCAGCTGTGGATGGTGCCGGTGGGGCTCATAATGCTGGGCACGCCCACCGTCGTGCTCTTCTCGGTCCTTGCGTCTGAACCGCCCGGCGCGGCCTAGGAGACAAGCGCCGCGTCGGAGCTCCCCGAGGCGTTGCTTCCTAACTCTGGAGGTTAATTCAATGACGGGTCCGTCCGTAAATTGTCTTCTCTTTTTACATTTCTAAGTTCACCTTAATTGGTAGACGTACACCATATGACGATCCAAGCTAGCTAGCTAGCTGGTTCCATGTATCTTCATTTAATTAATTCCAGAAATTTTAGTTGTTCCATCAATCGGACCTTACAATTCCATCTGTTCTTCCTCCTCCTCGCTCCTCAAACACTAATTAAAACGTACTCCCTTATCTTACCGCTGCTCCATCCGATCACCGTCAACTGGGCAACACCTTGCTGTCCTTGCGCCTCTCGTAGCGTCGTCGTCAATCATCGCCGCCGTTCCCATGGCAGAACCCAAGTGCTTGCTACCCGGGCCCTTTTCGGTGCAAATCAATCCAAAGAATGCCGCGCAAAACAGAATTTTCTTGACCTGGAATCCGATTTGCTTGCTTGCTTTTCTAGCTAATTTTTATGCCAGCCAATTGATCATAGTGAAATTATTTTTCTCAATACGTGTTTGTGAGTCTTTCAGTAGAATATTCTACGCAACATCTTACATGTGTAATATGTATAGATTAATTTTAATATTATATAAATTTTATTTTATTAAAATCAATTATTTAATGGAAAAGATTCATAAATAATATAAATATTTCAATTTTATTTATTATTTTTAATATAAAACTATTTTTCCTAGCGGTAGATTAATTAACCACCACGCACGTTTATAAAGAAGACGTGCGTGGTTGAAGGATGGCGGACAGCGACGGTGAACGGTGTTGACGAAGAACAGAAGAAAAGAGGAGGCGAGGACCTGGTTAGGCAGCATGCGGACGACAGGAGGAAGACCTTCTCATTTTGTAGGCTCATTTGCTTTAGATTACGCATATCACGAAATTGTGTGATCCTACCGAGCGTATGTGTATTATAAATTAATCGTCACTGACGTGAGCAATAATCTTTTTGACAAAGCATCTGCGATCCTAATAATCAAACCAAGGTTTGATTATCAAATCATACACGCTGGGCTGGAATATACGCTACTCACAGCAGCATCTACAATCTAATTTTGATCGTCTCATGTAACACATATCATACATAATTAACCCACCCAACATTTGAAGTAAATAGGACCTTGGAACGCTGACGTAACATGAAATCACAAGATGCAGGTCACCATTCATCGTCATCTTTTAACATTGAAGATCCAGCTCGAAAGAATAAAAGGATCGACATTCGAATTCCGACAAATAAACAGGGAGAGCCGGTCTTCCACGTCTGCTTCAAGCTTTGACTCGCCGGCAGAATTCGAAATTTCCATTAAGGACGACTATTTTCTTCTTCTTCTTTTTTTTTTTCACCGACTCGTAGGAACGAAACTTCGCGATGCACATACGATAAATAAACACCAAGGACCAGACGCCACACGAGTTATTTTAGGGTAAGTAGAACCGAAACGACAAATGTCGTCCGTCGAAGACTCAAATAAATAGAAATATTATTTTGGAAATGGCGAACAATAATATGACTTACCCTTTGCACAGATTCCACCATTGTTTTGATTTTAGTGCCATCTTGACAACATTAATTGGAGATGTCAATGGTCTGAACTTTCTCGGACTCAGGTACTTTCGTGCCATAGCGGGCCACGCCGACGATCAACGGTGTCGGCCCAAACACAGGCTGTTGGCACAGCAAGAGGGAAGGAGAGATATTAGATTATAAATATAGGAGGTGAAGATGATTATTCTTCACCTCTAATTTTTTATCTCATTTCTCAAGTCTGCAACAATTCAATCTTCTTTCAACACTTTTTCTTTTTCAATGGAGGATTATAGTGCACCGGAAGTATTGCAATGTATGAAAATTATCATGGCATCTACATCTTCGACGCAGATAGTAGAGGCAATCAAGCCGAGAACACAAGCGAGACTAGGAGCGGGCAACATAAGGTGGGTGAGTAGCGCAAAAGAGAGCGAGACTAGAGCAAGCAACAAAGTCAAGTCAGGATTAGGAGTAGCCAACGCAAGGTGGGTAGGTAGCACAAGTGAGATTGGGACTGAGAGCGGTCACATGAATGGGTGCACAATGTAGGCCGGTGTTGAAAGTGAAAATTTCACCTAAATACTTTCATGCAAGCTTTATCGAATGTTAAAACGAAGTAAAAAATAAAAATTTCATTCAACAGATCCAATCGATTTTACAATGATATATATACACTCGAAAGAAGAGTATACAAGGGACGCTGCTCGTAGAATCGAAAAGGAAAAAAAATGGAAGAGGGAGAGACGGGGGAAGAAAAAAAAAACTCTCGAACCTTCGCACGGTCACTTTCCCACTTACCCACTTCGCCCCGATCTGCACGTCCGACGGTTCCCGGATGATCCCCTTTCCTGTAAATGCCAACGCATCCCATAGGCCGAACCCTAACCGATCTCCCAGCAAGGTGTGCGTCTTCGGCTCTCGCTCATCCCCGTCCGTCTGCGAAATGCGTCCCTGCAGCCGCCGTTCATGTTGATCGTTTGGAGATCCCTGCAGTAGCCGCGTCGCGCCGCAACTCCACCCGCCTGTCGTCTACCCCATCGCCGCTCGCTCCCGTCGCCAAGGAGGAACCTTGGACCACCCTGCAACCAACCGGTCGTCGCCGTTTCAATGTGAGAATTAAAACACAGCATGATAAGGGAAGAAGGAATGAGAAACATAACGTAAAAATAACATGCATACCGGAGGGTCGGAAGGGGGGCACTGCCGAAGCTATCCTCCTCCGATTCGTTCCGACTTCACACTTGAGGGGATGTCAGAAGGGAGGGCATTGCCGAAGCTGTCCTTCTCTGTTTCTCCTTCATTTCACATCTCAGGAAAGTGGAGATGAGGAGGCACTGCCGAAGCTGTCTCCCGGCCCCCTTTCTTTTCAAAAAAAAACCTCGAAGTCCAAAAACTAAAGGGAAACTCTGTCCGATGAAAATACTGGCAGATAACGAACACTCAAACAAAGAAACACCCGATGGAGAAGACCCGTCGGACGACGAACTTCTGTCTGATGGTCCAGTAAGAAAGGAGAAGACAGGAATGGAGGAGGTGGATAAAAACGCATGCCAACCCCCAGTCTACACTAGACAAAAGAACGGGAAGGAAAATAAAACAAAAAAAACCACTGGAAACCGAACACCGCCGGAACCCTACCACTGACGACCTCTGCCACCGCCGGAAACCTAACCCTAGCCGCCGACCGGCCATTCAAAGAAGAGGAGGGAAGAGATAAAAGAAGGAAAACTAGGTCTCATAAACTCGGCCTAGCCTAGTGCGTAAAAACAAAAAAAACAAAAATGAAAGGGGAGGAAGAAACGAGAACTCGGCCCGTTTAAAAAAAAAAGGAAAATCAAGCCTGAAACCGGCCCAAGCCCATTCAAAAAAAATGAAAAGAATAAAAAAGCTAAAACGCAATCTCGACCCAAAGAAAAAGATAAAAAAAGAAATGAGAAGAAAAATAGGAAAATACATATAAAAACGTGATAGATATCTAAATTTTCACACTAAATTAAAAATCTATGATATTCATAATAAATTGAAAACTCAATAACAAAAGTAAACAAAAAAAACATGTTGATAAGTTTCACATCAAATTGAAACTTATATACTAAAAAACATATAAAATAAGAAGATATGAAAAGATGTAACATGATAAGTTTTACTCAAAATTAAAATTTATCCACTAAATTTCCATATTAAATTAAAAGGTTTCCATTAAATTGAAACATAATCAAGAAAAATACTAATATCATAAATTAAAATTTTATAAATTTCATATGAAATTAAAACTTATAAATTGAAAGTCGATAAGGTTTCACGTTAAATTAAAACCTAAAGTAAACAAAAATATATCGACATTCTAAATTAAATTCAAGTTTCACCTAAAATTGAAATTTATGTAAGCAAACGAAAGTCAATAACAAAGAAAATATGAAAATATAGAACGTAAAGTTTTACCAAAAATTAAAACTTATTATATGAATTTTTTCATTAAATTAAAAATTCATAAGATTTCACATCAAATTGAAACGAAAGTCAAAACAAAATTAAATTCATAAATTTTACATCAAAATTAAAGCTAATAAATTGAAAATTTATAGGGTTTTGCATTAAATCAAAACCTAACGAAAGTAAACAAAAGACATACCAATATTAAAATTCAACATAGAAATTATTAAGTTTCACCTAAATTAAAATTTAGTAAATTAAAATTAAAATTATAAACTTATTAAATTGAGAGTAAAATTATTAGGTTTCACCTGAATTGAAACTTAATAAGTAAAAATGAGAATGGTAAAGTTTCACATCAATGGAAGCTTATGAAATTATTAAATTAAAAAATAAAATTTATTAAGTTCTACGTTAATGTAAAACTAGAAAGTATTAAGTTAAAATTGAAATTATTAAGTTTAACTTATGAAATCAAACTGAAACTCATCAAATTAAAATCAAAATGATAAAATTTCACATTGAAAAAAAACTCATGAAATTGAAAATGGGATTATTAAATTTTCACGTTAAATTGAGACTTAGTAGATTAAAATTGAAACTATAAAGTTTCATATTAACTAAAATATAAGAAATCAGAAGTAAAATTAACTTTCATAATTGTCAAAATTTACAAAATTGAAATTAAAATTATAAAGCTTCACATTAAATTGAACTCAGCAAATTAATATGAAAATCAAATTGCCAAGTTTCACCTTAAATTGAAATTTGTCAATTCAAAATTAAAATTATGTTAAAGCAAATACAATTAAGTCTCACTCAAAATTGAGATTTATATTAAATCAAAACTTATTTAGTTTCATGATAAGTTAGAAACCTATTAAACTAAGTTAAAACACACAAGATCAAATTAAAGTACATGAATTTTACTTTATATAAAACCTATGTCAAATTAAACTAAAATGCATAAGTTGCATTTCATGAAGGAAATTACGTAAAGATAAACTAAAAATAATATAGTTTCACCTTAAATTGAAACTTGAACTATAAGAAATTAAAATTGAAATCAAAGTTTTATTAGCTTCACATTAACTTGAAGTTAAACAAAACAAAACAAACAACTAAATCAAATTAAATTAAATTATTTCACATTAAATCGAAACTTAAATCAAAATTAAAAAGAAAATATAAGATCGTCTAAACTTAGTTTGACATATAAAAGTTTAACATTATATTGAAACACAAATCAAAATTAAACAAAATGTAAAAGAAATTAAACCAACATAAATGAAACTTACGAAATTTCATACTAAATTAAAACTTTCAACAAACTAAACCAAAGTAAACTAAATCGTTAGAATTTCACACCAAATTGGAATTTATAACGAACTAAAAAAAAATTCAAAATACTCCTAAACAAGAGCTTAAACTGTTTACAAATTTATAAACTAATATGAAATCCAAATGCTCCGAGCTTAAACTATTTACAAATTTAAATTAAAAAATACAAAATACTTCCTAGTAGGAGTTTAAACTACCCATAAATTAAAATTCAAATACTCTTAAACAAGAGTTTAAATTGTTTATAAACTTAAACAACAAAACCTCTCCTGAGTAGAGCCTAAACTACTTATAAACGTTAATGTTTTAGATTAAAAATATATATAAAATATATCTAAAATATTTAAAACTAAAAAATACAAAATGCTCCTAGATATAAGCTTAAACTATCCATAAACTTAAATAAACTTAAAAAAGTGAAAACACTCCTAAACAAGAGCTTAAATTGCATATGAATTTAAACAAAATCAAAATCCAAATGCTCTAGGTAGGAGCCTAAACTACCCATAAACTTCAATATTTTAGATAAAGAAAAACATCTAAAACATTCTATAAATACAAAAATGCTTCTAGGTAGAGTCTAAACTACCCATAAACTGTAATGTTTTAGATAAAGAAAAACATCTAAAACATTCTATAAATACAAAAAATGCTCCTGGGTGGGAGTCTAAACTACCCATAAACTTCAATGTTTTAGATAAAGGAAAATATAAAAGACATCTAAAACATTCTATGAATACAAATCACTCTCGAACATGAGTTTAAACTATCAACAAATTTAAACAAAATTCAAATGCTCCTAGACAGAAGCCCAAATTGTCTACAAATTTTAAATGTTTTAGATGAAAATATATAAAATATCTAAAACGTTTTAAAAATATACAATGCTCCTAGGCAGGGGTTCAAACTACCCATACAATGCTCCTAAACTGTTTAACAAATGGTATAGACAATTAAACAATATACTTTTAAACAAGAGCCTAAGTTGCTCATAACAACAATGCTCCTTGGTAGGAGCTTAAACTACCTGAAATGTTGGGTTGTATTGACTCTTGGGAAAAGAATTCATATCTCTCATTTGCAATGTAAAAGAGAATAGAAGCAGATAGGTACTTTGTAATAGGTTTTGGCTATCCTATGTAATGTTGAAGTTGTACTTCCTTATATATACTATGTACACCTAGATGCAGTGACATGATGCAGATGAGACATTCTTTTTCAAAGAAGTTGTAAGATGCAAAGTTGGTCGTCAACTCTTAAGAGATCTGAGACACAACTGAAATACATAACCATTTAACTCTTATGTATTTCTCAATAGATAAATTATCATTATCTGTTGTGTTAAAAAAAATCCCACGTTAATAGCTGGACTGGGAGCAGGTGACAATCGAGTATGGATCAAGTGACATTGGCTAGGTAGGTGAGGCTGGTCACATTCTTTTTTTTTTCACTTTTAACTTTCCGAAGTACTTCTAACTTCATGATATCATTCACATTCCTAAATTCACTCTTTCTATTATCAAAATTACTCTTCTCATTCTTTCATTTCAAAATCATTCTCCTAAAAATCACTTTTTTTCACTCTTAAAGTGTAAGAGTGAAAAAAAAATGATGCCTACCAAGTTGGTCTTCTCTTCTTCCTTTTTGCTGAAAGTGGTGCACTGTGCACATCAGCACAGGGCCAATCAGAACTCGAGAGTAGGTGGAGTGCCCAAGAATTCGATAACATAGTTGAGTCAAGACCAAGCAAACCAAGTTGGGCAAGCAAGGTTGAGAATCAAGTTGTTCTTCTACACATCAATACGAGGATGGTTGTAGACTTGTCAATCGTGTCGAGCCAGCACGACACAATTTTTGTGTCGACACGACCTACACTACCAATGCGTCAGTCTAAGCATGGTCCGTGGCATGAAAAAACACTATTTGTGTCGGTCAATGGCACGAGTTTGACCAACACGATTATTCCTAGGACCCGACGTTGTGACCCGACGGTCGACCCAATGACTTGGCAACCGATCCAAGACCCGACGGCCCATCTCCCCCGTCGACCGCACGACCCATTCACGATTCACCCCCTCCCGGCCACGCGACCGTTCACCCCACGATCCCTGCTAGCCCGCACGACCTTTCAACCTTCCCCCTCGGGTAGGACAACGAGACCCGAAACTACGAATCGACTGTCGACCCAATGACCCGACTGCCGACCCAGGCATAGTTCCCCAACCCACTCGCCCATGCATACAACCGTTCAACCATCAATATTTAAATTTAAGTCAACATTCAAGTATTCAACAACTTAATAAATGAGACAATCAAACAACAATGCATATAATTAAATTAAGTTTTTATTTATTAATGAATTACGTATTTTATATTTACATTATTACAAATTTACAATTACATTTAAACAAATTTTAC
>JAMKPZ010002923.1:0-30013 GCA_024699675.1 Amphibolis antarctica
TTTGGCAGGCGATAGCCGGTTGATGAGAGACGGCAATCGACATCTGCAGCCAGCTAGAATGCTAAGGACTGGAAGAGGCTATGGAGGTCTGGCCAAAGGTTCGATCAAAGGATTGACAACCAGTGAGAGATTGGCAGCCGAGCAATGGAACCGAACGAGGCTCGCGAAGGACGAGCATGGACACGAAGTCCGTAGTATTATGGCGAACCATAAACTACAATCTGTAGTGTTACGGTGAACCATAAACTAAAGGCCGTAAAGTTATGACGGACTGTAGACTTAAGATCGTAGAGTTACGGCCAGCAACAGAGGGCGAGAAGCAGCTAGAGGACCAACCATCGGAGGCATCTAGGTAGTTGTTGGGGGGATTCAGCTAACCACCGGATTGAAGGGCAGCCACGTTAGATCTGTAGATGATGGTTCCAAATCGATGGTTAGGATTGCATTTGGAAGGCAACCTTGGGTAGGAGTGGAAGGCGACGTTGGGTGGGATGATTGGTCTCGATGAAGGGAAAGGTTGCATTTGGATAATCTTGATCATATTGTTAAATGCCACAGTTGATTTATGTCTCTGTTATTGTTTTTAAGTTTGTCTTAGTTAGGTTAATTATGTTTCCTAATTATCCTAGGGTCTATATATACCCCATGCCTGTTCACTTAAACATTATTTGGGTAGCATCATTTTCTTCCTTCCATGTGTGGTCTCTCTACTTGCTATTCTCCATTTATTCAACATGTACATGTGGCACTTATAGAATTTGTTTTCTATAAGTGCCTATAAAAGCTATTAGAATTATATATCTACAAATACTGAAACTACGGAGCAAGGTGATTTGGTGAGGTACAGTGGACTTACAGAGGGAAGACGATCTCAACACCAATTCCAGCGATTATCCTTCTAATCCTTATGGTTGTATGAATCCCTGCATTCTGCCTTGACATAACGATACCCTTGTAAATCGATACCCTACGCCTATTTTCCGGAACTTCCTGTTCTCAGTAGCCCTCAGAGTAAGAAACAACAATCCACTAATCGACCACCAAAACACACAAAGAAAGAGAAGAAAAAGATTTCTACCAATTTGATCTCTACAATATCACCAGTCCTGATGTCAGGAACCGGTCTCTTGCTCTCTGACGCCTCGATTGCCCTCTTGTTCAGTATCTACGAGCAAAGAACACCACAACCAAAAAAAAAAATTAAACAAAAGACAAACCAAACACAAAGACATTCTCTTTGCTCTCATCAGAACCACCAAAGGCATACCCCCATTATATCCCCCAGCTTGACGATGGGCTTTCTTGGAGGCTTCGCTTCCACGTCATCCTCCGAGCTCACACCGTCATCACCCTCAGCTTCAGCTCCATCCACAGCCCCACCACCTTCTACCTCCTCCTTCTGTGCCCCCGCCACTTCTAGCTTCCCGTTCCTCCGACATATCGGCATCCAGCGGCGAGAAAGGGGGTCTGGGAGGGAGAGGGCGAGGCGAGAGAAGGGGAGAGAAGAGGAGGTAGTGGAAAAGGAGGGCCCTCGGCGGTAATGCGGAGGTCGAGATACTACGGCTGGAAGGCGGAGGAGGGAATGGGTCGAAAGGAGCTCCGGTCCCATTGCTTTCGTGCTCGCCGTAGAGATTACAAAGTGTAAGCAGCCGTGGATTGCCTTATCGGAGAGACGATAGCGAAACCGCAGAAAAAAGTAGGTTTTTTAAAATATTTGTTTTTTTTTTTTAAAAAAAATAACATTCTAGTGCCGCCCATGTCATACGTGAGTATTAAATTAAAATTTTCCCTTTAAATTATTAACATTTCCTATGTATTATCAAAATTTTCTTCAAACATTATCAAAATTTCTTCTATACATTACCTGAACTTCTTCTACATCATTAAAATTTCCTTCAAATGTTATTAGAATTTCCTCTACCTTACTAGAATTTCATCTTCACTATCAGAATTTCCTATCCGAATCATTGGAATTTCCTCTGCCTTATCAGAATTTCCTCTTCACCATCAGAATTTCTTCTCTAAACCATTGGAACTTCCTTTGCACAACCAAAATTTCCTCTACACACCGCATGAACTTTCTTTGCATCACCAAAGTTTCCTTCAAACACCATTAAAACTTTCTTTACACTACTGAAATTTCTTTTAATAATCATCAGAACTTCCTCTAGTGAACCTATATTACTAGAAAAGTTGTAACACCACTAGGAAATTGGCTCCCCAAAAACAAAAGTAGTTATATAAATTTTAAGGGAAATGACACTAGTGGTGCCACTAATGTCATTTCTAATGGTAAGTATTAGATCGAAATTTCTTCTCCGAATGATTAGAATTTCCTTTGCACTACTGAAATTTCCTCTGGACATTGACTGAACTTCCTCTGTACTATCAGAACTTCTTCCAAGCACCAGAATTTCCTATGAATCATCACAACTTTCTCTTCACCATCAGAATTTTTTCTTCACCATTAGAACTTCCTCTACACTATTAGAATTTCCTACAAATACCATCAGAACCTTTTCCAAGCACTACCGGAACTTCCTCCAAGCATCACTGAAACTTTCTCCAAATACTATTAGAACTTCCTCTAGCAAACTCACACTATTAGAAAAGTTTTCTAATAACGTCACAAGAAAATCGACTCTCAAAAAATAAAAGTAATTATATAAATTTTAATATTAAAGGATCGTAAATAAATAAATAAAAAATTATTTAAATTGAATAAATATTGATTTATAGTCTAAATATATTAAAATTAATCAATTTTCGTTAAGTTTTGACCATTCATTTTTAAATAAAAATATTTTAATGAATATGACTCAATTAATTTTAAATTTTAAATGGTTGATTATACTGTAGATTGATTAAATGTATGGTTATATTTATTTTTAAAAAATCATTAAAAGGTAAGTGGTAAGATGCCTCGCTACAAATGTTTCCAATATATATCTGTTGGCACCTTATTTTTATACAAGTCATATGCACGTAGCTTTATTTTTACATTTCGGTATATTTCAACATAATTTTACATGCATGCATCTTGACTTTGCTGGACTTTGAACCAACAGATATTTTTGTCCAAGCTGGTGGCTATTCCATTGGTTTATTTAAGTTAATTTCACAATTTTGAACCAATAGATATTCATCTTCGAGCGGAAGGAAATTTTGTTAGTTTGTTTATTTAAGTTAATTTTAATTTTGAATCAACAGATATTCTTTTTCAAGTGAAAGGAAATTCTGTTAGTTTATTTATTTAAGTTAATTTTACAATTTTGAATCAAAAGATATTCCTCTCCGAATGAGAGAAAATTTCATTCGTTTATTTATTTAAGTTAATTTTATAATTTTGAATCAACGGATGTTTCTCTCCGAGAGGAATTTTGTTAGTTTATTTAAGTTAATTTTATAATTTTAAATCAGATATTCCTCTCTAATTAAGTGGAAATTTCGTTGGTTTATTTATTTAAATTAATTTTAAAATTTTAAATCAATGGATATTCTTCTTTAAGTGAGAGGAAATTTTGTTGGTTTGTTTATTTAATTTTATAATTTTGAATCAACGAATATTTCTTTTCAAGCAAGAGGAAATTCTATTAGTTTATTTAAGTTAATTTTACAATTTTGAATCAACGGATATTTCTCTCCAATCAAGAGGAAATTTTATTAGTTTATTTTAGTTAATTTTGTAATTTTGAATCAACGAATATTCCTCTATAAACGAGAGGAAATTCCATTGGTTTAGCACTTAAGGACCAACAAAATTTCCTGCTCTAGTTGGAGGAACTTCCATTAGACTGTTGATCTCATTGTTTAATGCTCAAGGGCCAATGGATTTTCCAGCCTTTGGTGGAGGAACTTCTGTTGGACTCTACCTTAACAATATGATCAATAGTCCAATGAAAGTTCCTTCAACCAGAGTAGGAAATTCCATTGGCCCTTGAGCGTTAAACAATAAGATTGACAGTCCAACGAAAGTTCAACTAGAAGGAAAAGGACATTTTCATGGCCCTTGAGCACTAAGCAATAAGACTAGCTTACAGCCTAATAGAAGTTCCTCTACAATGTAGGAAAATTTGTTTGCCCCTTGAACTCTAAAGAATGCAACCCGATGGAAGTTCCTCCAACAATGTAGGAAAATTTGTTTACTCCTTGAACTCTAAAACAAGCAATCCAATGGATTTTCCTCTAGCAAAATAGGATAATCAGTTTGCCCTCTAAGGCAAGCAACCCAATGGAAGTTTCTCCAACAGCATAGGAAAATTTGTTTATCCCTTGAACTCCAAGGCAAGCAACTCAACGAAAGTTCCTCCAGCAATACAGGAAAATTTATTTGCCCCATGAACTCTAAGGTAGACAACACAATGAAAGTTCCTCTAGTAGCGCAGGAAAATCTGTTTGCCTTTTGAACTCAGGCAAAGGCAGCCTAGCAGATTTTCCTCCAATAGAACAGGAAAATATATTTGCCCCTAGGTAGACAACCCAACGGAAGTTCCTTTAGAAGCGTAGGAAAATCTGTTTGCCCTAAACTTAAGGCAAGCAATCCAACGAAAGTTCCTCCAACCAGAGCAAGAACATCCATCTACCCTTGAGCTTTAAACAATAAGGCAAGTTGACACAACAGAATTTCCTTCAACATGAATAGGAAAGTCTATTGAACCTCGATGAATTAGTGTGCATCATCACAACAGAATTTCCTTCAACAATAATCAGAATATCTGTTGCAGTAAAGCCTGTAGAAAGATTATATTTAAACTAAAATAGTAATTTGTTGTATCGAACATTCCTAATGGTACAATGATTTAACATTCTAGTATAAATCGTTATACTGATTTGTAAATTCGATATAACGATTTAGTGTCTGAACACTCTTAACAACTTAATCTCTCACATAGACCTACTGGAGGCTACCACATAGAGTTTGTTATCAACTAATCACCATATAAATAGCATTAATCACAAATTAAATGGGGGATTTTTTGGAGGCTGCAACATTATTTTTCAAAAGGGGGGCGATTTTATTTTCGAAGAAGAGCTCCCCTACTTCTGTACGACCTAGAGCAACCTAATCTCCTACTTTTGCACAACTTGGAGTGACCCGACCACTAGCAATTTGTGCAACCTCGAATGACTCAACCTTCGGTGACCATCGCGCAATACTTCTAGTGATCCTTGGCCTCCGACGACCTCTCCTCCATCATCGATTCAGGTAGGTCTTCCTTGCTAACTCTTTTGATTCAATGAAATGTGCATTTTGGTGTTAGAACCCTAATTTTAGTAAATACTTCCCCTCGATGCCCTAAAAATCTATTGTTGCTTGAATGATTGTAGGACTGAATGTTTAATTGCTCAAATTTTCGATTGATTGTTCCTTTCTTACTTGAATGGATCTATTTTATTGTTTTCTTTTGAAATTAGGGCAAGAGCCTATGATGTCATGCTCGTTCTTAAAATTTCTTCATGGTGTAGGACTAAACTGATTCTTGAACCCTTGTTTGTTAATTTTCCATTGCAATTGCATGAATTCTTGCATCATCCCATATGCTAGTTGAATCACTATGGTAACATGCATGTTTCCTACCTTTTTAGCTTGATTTTGCACAATCCACTTAAGAACTCCAAGATGAAGGCCAAATTTACTGGAAGCAAAGAGGAAATGGAGAATTTGAAGCAATTTTTAATCATTCTTGTTGTACACATGTTGTCTTGTTTGTTTTTGTATTGTAAAATTGTAATTAAATGTATCTTTTGTTAGTTTTGTGGAGTCTTGTAAATTTTCTCTTCCTACAGTTGTAATTTCACCTTTTATAATCAAAGTAAATTCAATTTAGGCTTCCTAATTCATTTTCATATATTTCTTTCATTTTTGCATGTCATTTCCATTCCCTCAATATAATCAATGATGTATTCAAATTAAATAATTTGAATGGGCCAATTTAAACAATTAGATGCTACCTTTTGTTAGGTAAGTTGGGTACTTAACACCTTTCCAATTTATACCTAAAGTGCTTATCCAGAATCTTAGGGTTTTCTTAATTTTTACCTTAAATAAACTAAGTGGCAACTCTATGTCAACTTTCATGGTGGATTTTACTTTCACTTTGAAGGAGATGTAAATTTTTTTAGTCTACTGAGGATCTCCCACACTAATAGGTGTAGTGCACTTCAACTCAAGTAAAAATTAATTAAATTGGCCCTATGATATACATACTATTGACCTCTCATACTTGGGAATATGTAGTTGACGTCACGGTTAGTTTAGGCCAAACATTCAACCCCTCACGATTCAACTTTGAGTTAAGTGTTGTACTTCTAGGTGCTAGCTAGGGCACCTCGGAAGTTCGGGCCGGTTGCCGACTATCTCAGCTAGAAGCTGGACCTCCCAAGTGGAAGTCTCATTTCATCTTTTGCCTCATGCGTCTCGCTCAACGAACCCAAGTCAGTTGGTAATTTTGTCACCTAGACGGAACTTCCGCTTGCACTTGATGTTTTATGACGGAAGTTCCATTTTTTTTATTCAGGCCAATCAAAGAGTAAAATTTGTAATGTTACGGCCAATCGTAGAGTAACACTCGCAAACTCTAATGACGAGAGAGGGAGCAGTGCACCACCTGGCTCATGCAGTCGATAGCTGCTGCCCCAACCCAGCTATACGTTAGTAGCCAATACCCCAGCCACGTTCTTACCGTGGATGCCGATCGTTCTTCCCAAGATGGAAGAGGCAACAGTGCAACACTCGACTCAAGTAGTCAATAATCGTTGCAACGACCTGACTACACGCCGGTAGCTGGCATTCCTACTATGTTGTAAATATCCATATCTCTGGCTGCCTCTGATGTACTTTCTAGAGGTGTAAGTCCAATTCTCTTGCCACTTTTGATGCACCTTCTAGAAGTATTACAGTTGAGACATCAAGTCCTAGAATGGACTGATCGTCCGATGACAGGTGGGTAGACTTCCGGCTTAGACGTTGGATGTCCAGCCCCTATCGACCACACCTGATGCACTTTATAGGGGTGTAAGACTAATCCCCCAAGCAACTAATTGCACAAGTGCAAGTCTCTGGCCTTCCGACCCTTGCCCTGATAGCTTCTAAAACACTTGGGGACTCACTGCAACAAGCCCATGAGCACTGGTCTTTCACGACCAGGGCTAGCGAAATTTTGACTAGGATGGCGAAATTCTAGCCCAGAGTGTCGGCACCTCTTGACAATTCCAGGAGTTCGGCGAGCCCAATTGTTGCCTAGTCAACGTAATGTGTGCGACACTTGGCCTTCGTACACCCGATGGTCCAACTTCACCAAATGTCGTAACCTTGGCTTATAAATAGATCCCCCCTTACCACTAGGGAGAAGTTCGACTCTTCAATTCTGCTACTGCTCGAGTGTCCAGGCGATCTAGCTTCCCCGACGGTAACTACTCGTTCGTCGAACTACTGATCTTTGTCAATGGTCGACCATCTGTGCAAGAGAGCTCACCGGCGATGACTCAAGCCCAATCTTCCTACAGGTTAGTCGTCCTCTCCCCCCTTCCCATTGGCAGGAAGGTGGGAAGGGGGGAGATGGGTCTTTTGCTGATAGCTATCCCCCTGGTCATCCATGACTTCGACCAAGGGAAGTTCATTTCTCCCTCAAGGATCACCCTTGGTCCCCCTTCCTTTCTTTTTTTGTATGTTCATCACCTGGAGTAAATGAGTAATTATCATCAACTTTTCCTTGAGTGTGGGTATTTTTCTTGCTTGACCTGACATCTAGTTTGTCTAAGCAAGACGTCACTCTCATCTCATTACTTTGCATGTTGTTTTGTGTTTTCAAGGTTGCTTGCGAGTTTTCCTTTTCCTCGAGTCGACTTCTCCTACGTTTTCCATTTTTTCTCTTCCTTTGCACCATTGCCTGATGTTTGCTTATGCATCATAGCATCAGTGAGTACCTCGAGACCTGACTTCTTGAGTCCTCGTGCGGCCCCCGATTCGATTTATCGAATTTTTGCCCATTTTCACCGGATTTTCGTCTCTTTTTATCGCCTTCTTGGCGAGTGCCCTGAGACTTAACTTCTTGAGTCCTCGTGTGGCCTCTGATTCAATTTATCGGATTTTTGCCCATTTTCATTGGATTTCCGCCTCTTTTTATCGCCTTCTCGACGAGTGCACCGAGACCTGACTTCTTGAGTGCTCATGCGGCCCCTGATTCAATTTATCGAATTTTTGCCTGTTTTCACCGAATTTCCACTCTTTTTATTGCCTTCTCGGTGAGTGCCCTGAAATCTGATTTCTTGAGTCCTCATGTGGCCCCTGATTCAATTTATTAGATTTCTGACCATTTTCACCGGATTTCCCCCTTTTTTTATCACCTTCTCAGCGAGTGCCCTAGGACCTGACTTCTTGAGTCATCGTACGGTCTCCAGATGGATTTATCACATTTCTGTCTATTTTCACTAGATTTTTGCCTCTTTTTATCGCCTTCTCGGCGAGTGCCCCGATCTCTAACTTCTTGAGTTCTCGTGCAACCCCTGGATGGATTTATCGATTTTTCGACCAAATTTGTTGGTTTTCCTTGTGAGTGCTCCGAGACCTGACTCTTTGAGTCCTTGTGCGGCCTCGATCGAATTTACTAGTTTCCTGGTGAGTGCTCCAAGACCTAACTCCCTTGAGTCCTTACATGGCCCCAAGACGAATTCACTATTCTTTGGTTGAGTTTATTGATTTCCTAGTGGCTACATTTTAGCTTCTTATATTTCCTTTTCATTTTGGGACTAGTTCGCTTAAGGCATGTCAAGAAACTCCTAATTACACAACCAAATCTTCCTTTTACAGTTTTCTATGCATTTTAGTTAACTTGTGCACTAATAACAATAAGGAGGCCAGCTTATGTTAGGCTGATTGCAGGTGCCTAACACTTTTCCTATCAGTATCCTGGATCCTTATTCACTATCTCTAAGTAGCAAACCTTTTGTTTTGATTTTCTTGGAGATTTAACATCTCATTCCTGAGTTGAAGAGTACATTCTTTTCTTTTTCTTGTTTTTCTTATTTTCCAGTAAAATAAGGTGATGACTCCAATATTTTAATTATAGCTTTCAACTTATTTCTTAAATCTCATGTATTTGTTATTCTCTTAAATAGCTCCAACTATCATTTGAGTAGAAAGAAGGGTAACACATACATCATACATCTCTAGCATTCATATGTTGAAATATATGGAAATGACATTATTTTCCCAACACAAGAGTGTTGTTTTGCATCAACTATTTTTTCCTCAATTTTATTTCTGGTTAGGAGGAGATTTTCCTCGAATTTTCCTCCTTTTACCTCCCCAATTTAGAATCAGTTGTACCTTTCTATCCTCATTGGAGTGTAATTTTACAATTTTAAAACAATGGATATTTCTTTTCTAAGTAAGAGAAAATTTCATTTGTTTATTTATTTAAGTTAAATTTATAATTTTGAATCAACAGATATTCTTTTCCAATCAACAGGAAATTTTGTTAGTTTATTTAAGTTAAATTTACAATTTTGATTCAACAGATATTTCTTTCCAAGTAAAAATAATTCTGTTGGTTTATTTATTTAAGTTAATTTTACAATTTTGAATCAAAAAATATTTCTCTTTAAGAGGAAATTTCGTTGAATTATTTAAGTTAATTTTACAATTTTGAATTAATTGATATTCTTCTTCGAATAAGAGAAAATTTTGTTGATTTATTTATTTAAGTTAATTTTATAATTACGAATCTACAAATATTTCTATTCGAACGTGAAGAAATTTTATTGATTTATTTATTCAAGTTAATTTTATAATTTTAAATAAACAAATATTTTCTTTCGAAAATTGGGTTGATTTATTCCGTTGAGATGTTCAAGATGCATGCAGAAAGGGAGACACCAAGCAAACGCTGACGGCAACTTCAGGATTTCAATAATGCAAGCCCGCCCTGGTAACCAACATTACAAACAACCAATTAAGCGGTAAGCTGAAGGGTTGGTTCTCAAATGGCGGGTCTTCTTTGGTAACCTCTTGCGTGCTCTCCCGAAACACTGGTGAGCTGTATCAGGTTTGAATGTCCATTTGTTCTCTGCGACAAAGACAAAAAAAAAATCCACCTTAGAATATTTTGTCTGTCTTCTTTCTTCTAGATTTTTTGTTCAGAAGCAAGGAAACCACTTTGGTGCCGTTCTCTGACCTCCTCTGTAGTTCATGGCCATGTTGCCAAGGAATGGATGTTGGGCGTATATCGCACGTTCTCTAAAATTTTCATCAAGTTCTTAAACCCACCTGCACAAACCAGTTACGCTATTATCGTATTCAACGTGAACAAATAGCAGATTGTTCAAATGTTGCAGCAAAACTCCAACATCCAAGATAAATAATCTCATTCAAGCTGCACATGATAAAAAAAAGTAATAATCTTAAATGTGATCGAGTATATTTTGTTAGTGATATGAATTAGTTTCATGATATGACTGTATTATCTGTGATATATGAATTTGTTTGCTTTGTAATATGACTGTATTGTCTGTATGAGTTGGTTGATGTTGTGATATGATTCTATGTTTTTTGTCATATGAGTTTGTTTGTTTTGATATACAAGTTCATCATATTTGTGATACAAGTTTAATAATAATGTGATTTGAGTATGTATTTTTAATTTGTGATGCACGGTATTTATTTGGACAACGAGCACAATATGTTTTCTCCACAAACTTCATTTTTATAAGCCAGCATGCACGTCTCAATAGCGTAGCAATGTGAGGCATATGACTCCCATCTTGCTCCTTTTATTGAAACGATATAGGCTGCGAAATGTGCACAAAGTTGTCTTGTGACTTGCCACCCTTTACAACTATACGCTTGATATCAGGACTTGACACCTCAGTTGTGTAATTGCCTGACCTAACAACAGGATACCCCCATCAAGTCCTCTAGAAATGGCTGAAATGTGCGCTCTTGCACGAGGAACTAAAGTATTAGCCCATGCACCACATTATTCAACCTCAAGTATATAAGGGTGTTGAGATAAATATCAGAATAAGGGAAGCTTTTAGCATATTATCAGACTTACCAAGGATATTTGACAGGCGTCCAAAAAAAACGCCGGGCCGCCGGCCATATCCATTAAAATAGTAAATTATTTGTCTTCGATCGAAAAAAACAAAAACAGAGACGAAATGGCACGCCCGCCAAAATAAGAGGACCCAAAACAGAAGAAAAACCGGGAACGGGGAACGAAAATGGCGGTAAAGAGAGCGGGAGCCAAAGAAAGCTCGCGTTTTCCCGCCGAAATCATGATCAAGCTCTTCTCCTCCCACGCATACAAATCCCAAAACGGCACTCTCCAGTCTCCACCGCCGCCGCCCTCTCGTGCTTGCCCCTTCTCTCCCACACCACAGCCAGGGAACGCCGGTACCGATCGTCCTTCGTCTTCCATCTGCCGGAAATGGGGAGATCTGCTACTCCCGGCGCCATCTCCACCCTCCTGGTAAATCCGTCTCCCGACTCCACCACCGAGATCGTCGTCCAGGTCGTCGATCTGAGGCCCGTCGGCACCAGCGCTACCCGTTTCACGTGAGCGCCGCTCCTATTCCCCTTGTCCGTGTTTTGCCTCCGTTTCCCTATCCTTTAGGTTTTGCTTTTTTCCTTTTGGGGTTTTTCCTTCGCGTCTCGCGACTTATTGAGTGACGACCGTTCGACTCGGCGACATTGTTCGATTTCTGAGTTTTCTTTCTTGCAATGAATCGTTGATGCGCGGGACTGCTAGGGTTTTAGGTGGATTCTGTGAATTTTCCCTGTTATTCCGAGTGACGGTGTTCGATGCTCATGAGCATTTTCTCTCCGCAGTTTTATGGCTAATGACGGGGAAAGGAAGCTCAAGGCGATGCTCCCGACGCACTTCGCCGCCGAGGTGAACTCTGGAAACCTCCAGAATCTTGGTCTGGTTAGAATTCTCGACTACACCTGCAATTCCATCCCAAACCAAGCCGACAAGTACGGACGGAAGCAAATTTCTGGTGCACGCTTTTGTTTTTCGACATTGTCATATCGAAGACGTTGACGCGTTTCCATATCCTAATCCCAGGGCCTTGATCGTGACCAAGTGCGACGTGGTTTCGCCTGCACTCGAGAAGGAGATAAAGAATGAGCCCGAGGCGGAGGTGGCTCCTCCCATGCGTTTGCTGGAGGTAAAGAAAGAGATAGATGAAGATGCGAAGAGCGTGGTGAAGGACACAGGGATTCTGCTGAAGCCGAAGCAGGAAATGGTGCCGAAATCTGTCGCGCAGATCGTGCACGATCAGCGCAGGAAGTAATATTTTCTTATGCGTGATATGTTTACTTGGATCCACTGCCTGGCATTGCCATCGTTTTGGGTTACCGAATTCGTTCTTTCTTGTTCCTTTGCCGCCAGTGCTGCCCCCGCTGCCAGGATGGCCATGACGAGAAGAGTGTACCCGCTTGTTTCATTGAATCCTTACCAAGGTAGCTGGACGATCAAAGTTCGAGTGACCAACAAGGGCAACATGAGGACCTACAAGAATGCGAGAGGTGAAGGCTGCGTCTTCAACGTGGAGCTGACGGATGAAGATGTAAGTACATGTCAACTCAAGTTTCTTCAACCGAAAGATCAATTCATTTCAACAATGAGATTCCGATGAATTTATGACAAGGTCTTTCTTTTACGATCTGCTATTTTAGTTATCAGAATTTGCAGTTAATTCATATTTAAAGCAGATGATAATCATGTGATCTAGTATTTTATTGGATAATTCACTAATTCCTCGTGCAGGGCACGCAAATACAAGCCACCATGTTCAATGAAGCTGCTAGGAAGTTCTACCCCAGGTTTGAGATGGGAAGGGTCTATTATATCTCAAGGGGGACTCTCAAGGTTGCCAACAAACAGTTCAGAACTGTAAGGAACGATTACGAAATGACTCTGAATGAGAACTCTGAAGTTGAAGAGGTAAGTGGAGAGCGTGTTTTCATTCCGGAGACGAAGTTCATCTTTGTGAAGATTGATCAACTTGGATCTTACGTCAATGGAAGGGAGCTTGTTGGTAATTCAACTTATTCCGTTTCTTTCTGCCCGAGTTCCACCATTTTTGTCTTCCAAGCAATTACCAGTGTTTGCAGGCCCATTCCCTTGGCATATTTGATTGAAATTCTGTTGAATATTTTACAGACATAGTTGGAGTAGTCCAAAATGTTTCACCAACTTTGAGTGTGCGAAGGAAGAGTGACAATGAAACCATTCCAAAGCGTGAAATCACAATTGCTGATGATTCGTAAGTTCATTCATTTTACAAATGTTCAGGTGTATTGTTTTCCTATTTAATCTTATCATTTCTGATTGTGCATTTGCAACAGGAATAAAACAGTCGCTGTATCCCTGTGGAATGATCTTGCCACGAACGTTGGTCAGGAGCTGCTAGATATGATGGACACAACTATTGTTGCAATAAGTTGTCTTAAAGTAGGAGATTTTCAAGGTATATCTTGTTGTTAATGATTCCCTTAAAAAACACTATAATATGGGATCTTTGGAAAATCCAGTTACGATCTTCAAAATTGAAAAATGACAGAAATGCCATGAAAATAAAAATTGCAATTACTCTAAAAGCAGAAACATAAAAGAAAAATCGGCAAAAATAAAGCCAAAATAGACGAACAGCATTGTGGATAACTTCTCACATCTTGTTATCAATTTAAGGTGGGACTCGTTATATCTCAACTGCATTTCCAATAGCTTTTGAAATTCAATTGTTCTTGTAGGAGTATCACTATCAACTGTTAGCAAAAGCATTGTGCGGATCAATCCAGACATACCTGAAGCGGCAATTATTAAAAGATGGTAATAACTTTTTAATTTGGCAAATGGATGGCCGTTAGTGTTCTTCCTCAGGTTGGCTCAACATTCTCCTTATCATTATTCCGTGGCAGGTATGAATCTGAAGGCAAGGGGAGTTCACTAGCCTCTGTGGGTTCTTCCTTGAGTACCACATCAAAAAGTGGATTGAGGTCAATGTATACTGACAGGGTTCCCCTCTCTCATATTACCAGTGATCCAAACTTGGGGCAAGACAAGGTATTGTTCTGTGGTATTTTTCAGCTTGATATAATGTTCTGTCGGTACTGAATTGGTTGCATGGAACAGCCTGTCTTTTTCAGCATAAGGGCTTACGTAAGCTTCATCAAGCCTGATCAAACTATGTGGTACAGAGCATGCAAGACGTGCAACAAGAAAGTTACAGAAGCAGTTGGATCAGGCTATTGGTGTGAATCGTGCCAGAAGAATGTCGATGAATGTAGTCTAAGGTGAAATAAAAACTTTAGTGCACGTGCACGGTGCACTTTTTCATTCACCGTTCTAAGGTTTTAAAACTCGTGCAGATACATAGCGGTGATGAAGGTTTCCGATTCCTCTGGGGAAGCATGGTTTTCCGTCTTTAATGAACACGCAGAGAAAATCATTGGTTGCAGTGCAGATGAGCTTGACAGGATAAAAACAGAGGTGACTTGTGTATTCTTTAGGATTCATCACATTATTTGAGCTAATATATAAGAAAACATGCCAATCTCTATTTTTCATGTAGATCACATGTATACCGTATGTTATTAGTTACAAGGATTTTGGATTAGAATTTGTCCTCAAGTATTTTGAATAAATGATTGGATTTTATGGATTTTAACATACAATACACTCTTTCTATATTATCATGCTCATGTTCGATTTCTTTCCTTGTTTGGCAGGAGGGAGTGGAGAGCTACCAACTTAAACTGAAAGAAGCCACTTTTGTTCCTCATCACTTCAGAGTCAGTGCTTCGGTATCGGAGTACGTAAGTGAGAAAAGACAGAGGATCACTGTGAGGGCACAAGCTCCTCTAGATTATTCGTCTGAATCAAGATACATGCTGGAGGAGATAACGAAGTTGATGACATCTTGAACGAATGACATGTATTATAAGCTTCTCTTCTTTTCTTTTCTTTTGTGGGGTAGTAGGCATTTTAGTTTGCAGCAACATCATCGGTGGTTCCAACGTTACCGTTTGGGTTGTCAACGGTCTGGAAACTGACTCTCTAGGTTGCAATTGCTTCTGTCCAAACTTGGACGAAGCGCCCAAGGTGGTGGACACCTGCAATACTGGGTTGAAAGTGGATGACTTGAACCAGTTAAGTGTTTTACATTACAATCAGATAAAACCTTTCAAGAATCTGCCGGAGGCATGGTAGGGTTTTGACCACCTGATCAACCACTACATGCATATATATATATATGGCCTGAATTCTGAACCTGATTAAGCACAAGCATTAGCCTAGCCTGTGGGGTTGGGTTGGCGTAGAAAGATTCCACCTTGAAATCAATCATTTTCAATCTGATTCTTGCCTCTATACCCCATATCTAAAACATTGATTTCTGCCTCTGGAAAACAACCAAATGAATGATTTAGGCACAGGTAAGGAACTCAAAATGGCATGGAATCTGCCATGGCAATCACACATTATCCTCACATCTTCTACCTTGGCATGTTTGCAAAGGAAACCTCTGATTCTCTTCCCGTTGGGCCCTGTACACATGGTATTTCCTCCATCATGGACCTCACCGCATGCCACGCTTCCATGGAAGCTTTCTTCAATCCCTTGCTCAAGCTCTCTTTGTTGACACCCTTGCGTATCTCAATTCGGAGTGGTCGAGAGCGCTGCTGCCTTGCAAATGCCATGTTTCTTCAACGAAACGATGGCCTCCGGTCGACCCCGAAGCTTCCCCCAAGCTGAGTCCCACGTCCTCCGCCATGGTCTCCTGCTTTACCGTTACCGTGGTCTCGCCGCCGGTCCCGGATCCTAACGGTGAGTTGCAGAAAGAGAGAGAGAGAGATTGGACGGCAACAGCTTATTCAACTGCGCCCCTCGAGAAAGCTGGAATGCAGGCGCCACGTGTCAGGACCACAGCGAAGAGTCGAGCGCCGTCAAACCGTCCGGCGCTCGGAATGCACCACGTGGATTGCTTTCAAGTGACGTCGATAGGATAGATTCATTATTTTTATTATAAAATTTAAATATAATAATATATGTTCACTTTTACGTTCTGTATCAAATCGATAGATAGAATTAAAACAAAGAAGATAAATTGATCTTTGTGTCGTGGGAAGAAGAGATGACGATCTTGGTTAGAGATGAAGGATGTTTGTGAAGTAAAGAGTGAGAAGCAAAGAATTTCACGATTTTAAGGTAGAAACGATCATTTTCGAGAGGAAGGAGGAAAAGGGAAAAAGTGAATCTATTTATATTTTTCAAGAATAAAAAAATTAAAAATTTCTAATTTTCTTCTATGTTATCAAAAATATCTTCACCTTAAAATCACTTTTCTTTTCGCACTTTAAAAGCACAAATCCCCTAAACTGTTCAAATTACATGCATGGACAAGTTTACGTAAAAGGACAACTTGTGGAAGCACCGCCGGCACAACATACCGCGTGTGTACGGGTCCCACTGCAATAAAAAAAACTCGATCCTTTTATTTACAAGAATGTCCCTTCCACCTGATTGCCTATATAAAGTGCTGCCCCGGTCCTGTTTCGTTCTCTCCTCCTCGTTCCTTTTTGCCTTCCCCTTCTTCCCTCCCGGCGTTCGAAGCTTGTTAGGGTTTTTGGAGGGTTTTTTTCTTCCGCGGTTTGAAAGGTCTCTCCGAACTCGAGATTTTTTCTGTCCGGCCTCTGGATTGGTTCAGCTTCTTCAGCTTCTTGCCGCCTTCGTTCCTGGAACTCGTACTCTGTAATTCAACTTCCTAGGGTTTCGTGGACGTCGACCAGAACGAGCTCCGGCAGCCGCAGATCCGTGCCGGATTGCTCCGTAAGTACTCAAGAAGCTCTTCCTCCTGTCTCCCCACGCGGCATTTCTTACTACGCTTCTTCTTCTTTCCGAGGGCGGTGTTTCGGGGCCTAGGTCTTCCTGTTATTTCACCTAGATCTAGCGCGGCTTGGCTGGATATCAATTTCGTCTGTTTTACTTTCTGGAGGAAGGAGGACAACGATGGAGGCCTTTGAGGTGTGAATTTCAGCTGCGCCGATGATATGATTGAGTTGCCTGAATATGAGCGATGGCGGTGGAGAGAGTGGAAGAGGAGATTTTGAGAGGTGGAGGAGGAGGAGTATTGATAGAGAATCTAGTAGAGATGACTTCGGCCTGGCCGTATCCAGGGCTGCCGTTGCACAGGTGTGCCAATCGATTGGGTTCCAAGGGATCCAGCGTTCTGCACTTGAAGCATTGTCAGACGTCACGATTCGATACATCTCTGACCTCTCAAAGACTACAGTTTTCTATGCTAACTTGGCAGGAAGGACTGAGTGCAACGTATTCGATGTTGTTCAAGGGTTGGAGGACCTGAGTTCCTCCTATGGTTTTCCTGGTGCATGGGATGTTGATCATTGCCTTGTAAGGTCTGGTGTTGTCCGTGAAATCAAGCATTATGTGAGCACTAACGAGGAGGTTCCGTTTCCAAGGCCGATCCCACGTTTCCCTATTGCTCCAGCTGCTAATCCCATTCCCAGCTTTGAACAGATTGGGGAAAATCCACCTGGAAAACACATTCCCAGTTGGCTGCCAGCATTACCTGACCCACACACATATATCCAAACGCCAGTTTGGCAAGAGAAATCACCGGATCCCAAAGAAGATTTGATTGAGCAGGTTAGACAGCGGAGAAAAGCAGAAACTTCTTTGTTAAGCCTTCAGCAGCGTTTGGCAGGCAGTGATACTGTTTTGCCCGTGCAAACACAGCAAGTAAATACCTGGAAGGGGAAGCAGGTATCATCTGAAGAATCACAGCTCAATCCATTCCTTGCCCCACCACTACCATTTGGCGAGAAAGAGGTGTCACAATTGGCCATACCAGAAGAAACTGCTGCACATAAAACTGTCTCTGTGATTGAGAGTTTTGCACCGGCAATAGAGGCCCTGAAGTATAGTGGTCTGGATGCTGGTGAAGGCTACAGTACGATTATTCCAACCAAAAGGCCAGCCATGCATTTTAAGTTTGGTATTGGAAAAAAAGCATTGATTGGTTCTCCATCTCAGCACGCTAAAACCTCATTTGAGTCTGCATCATTGTTGCTGAGGGATGATGGAAGGGATGACAAAAAACGAAGAGCAAAGTTGATTCTGAGGGAAGCCATGGAAAATCCCCAGGAGCTCCATCAGTTGTAAGATACATTGTAGGTGAGGTTGCTTGAAACAGATGTACATTACTCTTAGAAGTTCCTCTGGGTTAGCATATGGAGACTCATGGAACTGTCATTGAAGGTTCCTCATCTTATCTTCCATATGAGGCTTCTGAGGTACGTAAAAATGATTTGATTGAGCTGTAGCTTGTCAACAATTAATTTTTTATAAGAGAAGAGGAATGAATTTCTGAGGCATCGGTTTAGCAATATACTTGATTTGATTTGATGACTTCTAACATATTTTTTATTTCTATTCGTTAGGATTCTGTATTGGTATGTCAGCCAGGCTAATTTTGAACTCATAATGTTCTCATGAGTTTCCATTTCTGATCAGCAATATTTTGTTTCATGTGTTAATGAACTTTTTATGGTCAGGATTGTCTTTCATCCATGAGCTGTTTTAGATTCTAGAATCACCTATATCTGAGTTGTGCAATATTGGGATCTTGGATTGTTGGATGTTTTGTTCGGTAATGGACTGAAACTGAACTTTCTCTAGTGAAATATTTATAAAATGGAAAAACCTCAACAGTGATCACATTTTGAAGCATTCTTTTCAAAAATAAAGGTCTAATGTATAGCCCACAAACCCTCGAAAAATATAAAGATTAAAAATTTTCAAATAGAATAAATGTACAGCAGTATTAAATTATTGTTCACATCATAGTTATGTAAGATTTTTTATCCGATAATAGTAATATAAGATAAAAGATATTTAACTCATTTGTGTAACTGTCATTTAATGGGATGTGTGTAACTACCATTCAACGCTTATAATTTGAACAACTAATTAAATAAAAGTAAGCACTTGTGCAAACAAATTGTGTTAATGCCTAGAAGTTATAAAAATTGTTCTTCTCAAGGTGTCAAGGCATCACAGTGTTTGTTGTAGCCACCTATATTTTTTTCAGATGTACTAAACTATATTTAATCGTAACAAGCCTAAGAAATAAATAAAATATCTGATGTTTCTGGACATCAATAAAATATCTGAAAATCCTCACCACTCCAGATCTCCTAGGAAGGCTGGTTGAAGCTGTTGAGATTGTTGGAGTAACTTGTTGGAAGGTTTTTTTGGCAGCTGATGGTTGGGAAATAGAAGAGAAGGGGCTAGAATGGGAGGGAAAACCCTAAAGCTTCTATTAAATGAGTGGATCCATCTAAAGTTCCAATTATGGGAAGATAGAACCCAGATGTCGTCCTGCCAAGTTCCGTGTAGCATCGGTGCCTAGGCACCCACATCAACCAGTGTGGCAAAAATTGACCATTTAAATATAAAGAATACATTTTGGGATTTTAAAAATGCAGAACCAAACAGTGCCAAGTCTAAAACACTTAAAGTTACTGTTGTATTAGACAAAAATCCTTCTTTAGTTGGCTTACTGGAAATAAGCCCCCTTAATTTCTTTTATTATCTTCTTGAGCATTATATCAGTTTTAGATGCTCTCAAGCTAGGACCATCCATTGATGACCTGTATTCAATGACTCTAGTTAAAGCAAATGAAATTTTAAAATTTCAATATCTGGCCATTTTTTCATATAAGGTAATTAGATCTCAGAATCTCATATCTGACATTTTTTGTGTTTCTTCTTTTGCGATCTAAAGTTAAACTATGAGTTGGCAATAGGAAGTTTGTATTGCAAATCTTGATATTCATGGTTCAGTATGTTTTGGTCTTTGAGTTGAAATGCTGCTGTTTGATTTGTGAAGTTTTGACTGGATAACAGTAATATTTCTGTGCTTGTCTGGGCGTGTATGAAAATAATACATGGAAAGTCATTATTCCCGCTGAGTCAAATGCATTTTAAACTTAAGTTTGAATTTCTTGTTATTTTGCTTCAACTCTTTCAATGTCCTAGCTAAATCCTAAAATTGAAGGGAATCGTATGACACAAGATGCAGGGTGCTTGTTGAAGATTTGTATGATCAAGAATTGATGAATAGATCCGAAATATGAAAGATATAAGACCACTAGTTGGCTTGTGTAAAATGGTTATCTGTATTTGTCATTTTATTTTCCTTTCAAAGCAATATTGCTTTATGCTTTCACTTTGAAAGAGGTTTTTTGTATGAGACTCCTTTTTGCTTTTCTTCTGTAATTGCCTTAGTTTAGACATTGAAGTTCTTTTGTGAGAGATACCTCTACGCTTCTCCCCTACTCTTCCCCAATTTGATGGTAGTTTTAGTTGATGTCTTGGTTGTACACATTGAATGTCACATTCCCTCGTGTAACCTTAGAAAACATTGATATATGGTAGTTGTGTGTTTTGTTCTTCTCTTTTTTCTTTTCTGTGGGATCTGTCATAGAATGACCTTATTCTGTTTATTCTCTAGGGTCTAAGCATTATTACATCATACATGTATAATTTTCTGTTGTGAATTCCTCAAATCATAAAGTACTTTTATATGAGGGTTTCTTCTGCCTGAGCTTTCTATCTCCCTTCAACTTCGATGTTTACATTTTACATGGTACATACTCTTTTTCCATTTATCATCCGTTGTCATCAGTCATTTTTAAGTGGTAGACAGTTCAATTCTTGCTTTGAATTTGTCAAGCTGAATGTGCTGTGGCAGTCCGCACGCACGTGATGCGATCCCTGAATTCATGATGGGATGAAATAGCAAAACGCAAAACGGTTTTTCCATATTTGTTTGTTTGCAAGTTATTTGCTGGTAGATGCTATCGGTTTACTGGACTTGTTTATTTCCAGTGTCGGTGCTGGGTTATGTTCAAATTACCCGCAAAATTTATATTTGATTCTTAGAGATATAAATTGCTTCCCCGAATTAGTGATTGACCAACGACGTCTCGGCCACTAACATCAAGATCAGTCGATTCTCTACAGCATTTCGTAATTTTCTTTGAAGTTCTGGAGCTGATGATATGAAACACGGCACTGGGCTCCTATTGTGACACAGTTGGAACCTGGGTCCTTCAGACCATTCCAAATTTGCACTGGAGTTCGGCGGTCAGGTCATCTCAGTGGCATGCCCATACCAGATAGAAAAGGAAGTGATGGAGCCGACTTGATGGTCATCTCATTTCACTTTATTTCGAAAAAAGAAGCCCTACATTGAAACTAGACAAAAAGCATTAGAAGAAAAAAGGAGTGTACAGCTAGCTTATTCATGGCAAACATTATTCATTTACATTTTTGTGGCAGGTTATCCAACAACCGAATGGAATATTGGTGTCTCTTTCTTTTCATGTGTAAGAATAAAGCAATTTTTGCTTTGAAGGCCTCTCAATCTTACGATCTTCGGATTACAAGCAGGTCCCTAAATAATGACACGCACCCTTGTCTTTCGAGATTAGGGGAGAAAGAAACAAATAAACAGGTAAAAGATTCAAACCCTTGCCCACCTCATTTATAGGCTTAATTACAGTAGCTGTTTCAATAGCCAATAAAACAGGAATTTGTTCAACCGAATTCATGTAAATTTTATAAGGAAAAAAATAAATTAATAAGAATAGCAAAATGAGGTTTGAAGCGCCGCGGAACGCAGAGGTCGGAGGTCTGTTCAAACCGATCACGGCTTTCACTTGGCAAACAAAAGCTGTCTGCGCCGTCTGCTTGACTTGGCGTTCAGCAGGTTTGCAACGGGCTCGACGTTGATGATCTCCTGAACAAGGTCCTTGAATATGGATCTCTCGACGTCCAGCACCATCCCGGGGATCTCGTCTCCCACGTAATTCCACTGCCCAGTCTGGCGCAGCACATCCCGACCCAGCACCGTCTTCAGGCTATCACGGTCGGACCAGCCGCCGACTTTCAGGCTGTCACCTCGCAATTGGTCGATCTCCGAGCACAGCTCCTGCAGCATACGCCCGCCGCTTAGCATCCGACGAGGACCTGGGCCACCCGGTTCCTCCAGCTTTTGGGTCAGGATCTCGTCGACAGTGTCAAACACGAGCTTCCGGTGAAGCTGGTCCGGACCAGGATCAGGGTCTCCACGGTCGCAAATGGATTTGGACTTTGCAGGGTCCGCCCTCCTTTCCTCCAGCACCAGGAACAGATCGGGGCTGATGGCGTGGCCTGAATGGTGAGGAAGCCTGAAGTTTCGGAACAGGAGGCCCGAGGCCAGCAGCACGTCCGACACGTATCGATGGTTCGGATCCTGGGCGTGATGACCAGCCGCCACCGCCTCTTCTTCTGATAATGTCAGCTGCCCCAGCTTCTGCACAAGCACGTCTATGTTTCTGAGCTGCTTGTGCTTGATTCTGGTACCTGGATCAATCTCCAGCACACCCAATGGTGGACCATCGACACCACCAGCTGCACCTGTGCAATGCAAGGAGCTCCAATAAATAAATGATGCACCAGTGCGTGGTCTAAAATGTGAACAGCACGACCATGTATGTCATTTGCATAACGAGCAAACGAATCTGGCTTTTATCATGAAACCAAATGCATGCATGCATGCAAACGAATCTGGCTTTTATCATGAAACCAAATGCATGCATCGTCTTACAGGTGGGTGTACTTGGAATAACCCCAAATGGGGGTGGATGTAAATGGGTTGAATTGTTTGCATGTTTCGCCTCACTTTCATCTTTCTGCATTAGTCTGATCTCCTTTTCAAAGCTTAGGCAACCAACACTTGGCAACTAATATTTGAGATACCTTAATTCTTAACGTAGGGATAAAATAGCCGTTGATTTACATTTTAATTTCATATCATTAATGGACAAGTGCCTAAGAGCAAAACTAGAATCTCACCTTTGATTGAGCAAGTGATTTCATTTTCCGGTGAAGATGGTGAATCATCCTTGTAAATTGAGGCATCCAATATAGAAATGGGACTTGGATGTTCAGAGTTGATCACATCAAGCTTGGAAGAAGAGCCGTTTTCTCTCAGTTTCACCAAGGACTTCTGAATCATAAAAGATGAATTTAATTCAAAA
This sequence comes from Amphibolis antarctica, assembly GCA_024699675.1. NCBI lineage: Eukaryota > Viridiplantae > Streptophyta > Magnoliopsida > Alismatales > Cymodoceaceae > Amphibolis > Amphibolis antarctica. Next base: position 23,114 of record JAMKPZ010002923.1, read on the forward strand.
ACATATATACAAGTCACGAAAGATACAATAAAAATTAAAATTGGTAAAGAAATGAAAGCAGAAACACCATTTGGCTCTGTTATCGAAAGAGAATGAAACAAAAATCAGCATGAAAAGCATCATACTAAATGACAGTGATAACATACCTTTGTCTCGTTGATTGAAGCCAAACTGTTGATGCTTTCTTTATCATTGCTTCCCCTTCCAGGAGAACTTCTCAGTTTGGTGGATTGATCAGTTCCATTGACATCTGAATCTACATGTGATGCTAAACTAATATCTGAGCTTGTGGGCATCTCGTCATTTTGGTGGCTAAGATGTCTTGATTTGTAACTTACCTCTGTTTTATTAATATGCTTTGGTTTACATCTGGGTTGTCCTCTAGGAGAGACTGATTCTGAAGACTGCTTGGACAACCTCCTAGGTTTGCTTGATTCAGCGGAAGATGAAGAAACCAATGACCTACATTTCTTTTCCAGTTCAAATTTTCTTTGCTGTGCTCTAGGGCTAGAGGAACTTGAACTTTTTAAGTGGTTCCCACTGCTCTCACTTGATGGTGGCCGAGGGCTAGAGGAATCTTGTAATCTCTGCTTGTCTTGTCCCTCTGAATTAGCCTTGACACGACTGGTTTTGGAGGAATGGAGATGATCAACATATGCTTTGGGACTGCCGATAGGTGTGCTATCCTTTGCAGTTTGGTTACTAAAAGATGTTTTTTTATTATCAGTTGAATCAGAAGTCTGATCCTTGCGAAGTGCAGCCAGCCCTCCCAAAGGAATGATGGCTGGAGGAAGGCTGCTGCTTTTCCTTACAGATCTTGCAGGTTTCATTATCACAATTGGAGACTCAGTTGAGCTTATATGCTGGCAATCTTCTGACTTAGACTTTTCATAACTGATTGGCCTATGAAAGTCAAAGCGCTTTTCTCTTCCAAATGATTGCTGCTGTTCTTTACTTTTCTTTGTTTCTGACATCCTTTTTGACCGTATAGCATCCAGTATCTGTTTAACAGTTCTGAAATCCTTGTTGGACTGCAGGAGTTCCAGTTGTTCTAATTTCTTGTCAATTTCACAACAAACAGATTCATGCCGCTGCCTTGAAGGAGTGTCCCTGCATCCAGATTTGCTTGGCTGAGAAAAACATTCGATATCTCGGCGCATCCATGGGGTGGGTTCTATTGGAACCCTAGAATCGGTTGTTTGTCTTTGCATGGTAGGTTTACACTTGCTGGAACTCTGTGGAAAGGACCGATTTTGTTTTTTCCCTCGATCAAATTTAGGTGAATTTGAGAAGAAATTATCATTCCTTTGATCTTCAAAAACATCTATGCAAGATGTGGATCTTTTCAACTGATGTTCCGGCAAAGCACAACTTGTTTCCAACCCCATCAGTTTTGCTACAACATTGGAGGGGCTCCTTTCACCTGTGAAACCGTGATTTGAAGTGAAGTCCCTGGAGATCCTCTTATCTGCATGATTTATATCCAAAGCTTTGAAATTCGAATACTTCATGGTTCTTTCTTTGCTATCCAGTGATAGACGAGGAAGGTCATTAATATTTGTTGCAGATTTAACATACGAATCACATGAAAAGCGAGGAGATTCTTTTGAAAAGCAGGAATCTTGTTTTGTTCCATAAGATGATCTGTGTGGCCCTTTCTCTTCTGCAAAAAGCCGACGTGGTTGATTGGATGATGCAAGAAGCCCAAGAGATTTATCAATGTTCATGGAGATCCCCGATTTTCCATTCTTTTCAACAACAGATGTTCCATCCTTCAATTTAGACAATGAAATAGGCCTTGGAGAGTCACCACGCCTTAACACCTTTTTCTTTGCCTCTCCAATGGATTTGTTTGATACAACATAGTTCTCTCTATGTATAGAGTCCCTGACTACGTCTCTGAAATCAAGAGACTGGTGGCCAACCCGACGTGATGATGCACATTCTGGCATATACAAACAATCAGCTTTATGGTCAACATTCGGCTGAAAATTCCTTGAGGATGTCTCTTGGAAATTGGTTTCCGGGCATGTGAATTCTTCATGTTGAGTTGACTTGTTGCATTCAAGAGAAGTAAATGAGGAACAGCCAGATGATGATGAGAAAGAGGGCCTTGATGATTCAACTGAGGTTCTTTGGTTCTCACTGATACTTCTGCTATGATTTTTCTCCTGCAGAAACATGTCGTTTAATTCAAATAGAGTTGGGGACTATTTGATTGTTGAAGTACTTCATCGATCATAAAAAGAATGAAAGACTAACCAGAATCATATGTTCGTGTGATTCTGCTCCCAGATTTCATGCAGAGATCAAGGAAGAAGCCGATAAGGTCAGGATTTCACGAAAAATATAATTATTCAAACATCATCATCATGCATGTTGATGAATAATGCTAACTGCCATACTGGAACAAATAGAATGATAACGCAAATATACTAGAGTTACCAACTTGTAGTATCCACCAATTGGAGACCTTATTTTTAGTGAAAAATCGGGGGAGAACAAAAAAAAGTAACTATGACTTCAAGGTTAACTATTGAGTTGAAGAATTCATTCTCCTCAAATAGAAAAGAAACTTTGGGAAACAATCAACAGTAGTAGTATATATCATCTACAGAAAAAGCATGATGAGAAATCCTAGGTGCATGCCAAGATTGTTTAAGATGGATGAGTAGTACATGCGTAAAGGTAGTGCAGTTAAACAGTTCATTAGAGTATAGAAAAATTACAACTACAGTTACAATGGTTCTAAACAAACCACAGTACTACTACCAAACAAGTGGTGGTGACATTGTTGAAGAATATTTATAGATCTTTGAAGCACTACTTACATTAGAGGGTTTTTTTTTTGGAAATCATTACTTTGAGATAATTCCATTGCATTTGTGTAGTTTTGAATTTGAGGTAATAAGCTTAGTAAGAGAGACCCCTCAATCACTAAGATATCACTTTAGTGATTACTACATTTGAGATCTAATAAACTCCAAGTATGATTAGGAAACAAGATTGTCCATGAAATCCTTGACAAAGGAAAAGTAGACATCATTCAATTTCCAGTAGGATCACAGACAATTAACCGCTACGTATTTCACAGCATACACTCACCATATAGGAACACTTGAGAAACACAAAATAATTTGCAATTTTGAAGCAGAGACTATGGGTGCATTTGGTAGCAACTTTTTTTACTTTGAAAGTAGAAAAAGTACTTCTACCAAACAAGGTAGTGACGAGTGCTTTTTGGTGTGGAAGAAAAGATGAAAGAGCTGTCTCGAGAATCCGCCCACATCATCATGACATTGGGAATGATTTTTGCATTTGTTAGTAGTGTTTCCAAACAAACCTTATGTTTGGAAATAGGGTGGGAGTTCATGCTTCCCACTACACGACACAATTCCCAATTATATTTTTTCAAATTTTGCAAAACAAGAGAAATAAACATACAAAATCGACAAAAATGGTTAAAGGTAGAAATATTTACGTCATTTCATATTCAAGTGTTACAGTTACTATTGACATATCATATTTGGTAAAAACATTATGCATCATCAATTTCGTATGGTAAAAATTCTATTAAACCCCATTACCGAACATGGACTGAGATTTATACCTGAAGGAAGCCTCTTCTGCCAGCCAGACAGGAGATGGCGGCGGTCGAACACATGTAACAGCCCACTCAAGCACCCGATTTGCCGGTGCAAATCCGGGTGGTCGTCATAAGCGAAAGCGTTTAGAAGCTTTGCAGGCATCCTCTCTCACAATCCAATAGCTCCCTCCAAATCTACGACTCGCACAAACACAAGTCGAGTAGTCGAGCTCCAGCGAAAACGAACCCTACAAATCGTAACCCAACAGAACGGGCAGAAATGGACTTGATCTTCCGCCTGCTACAACGATGCTAATAATGGAAAAGACCCACCACCCCAGAGGCACCTCAACACACCATGGAGAAACGAGAACCCGCCCAATACCTCTAGAGTAGAAGACACTCAGCAGGGCAGCCCAGACGGAAAAGGAAAGCCGAGGAGGGCACGATCGACAAATCGCATTGAAGCCACCCACACAGAATGCGATACCACGCTGTGGGCAGCAGTGATTGGGGGGGTGAGGGGGGATACTAGTATACTACAGGTTTGGGCAAGCCCTGTGTCTCTTCTTTTCAGGAAAAGAAACCAATAACAGAGGGGACTCACTCACTCACTCACTCACTCACTCACTCACTGGCTGGCGGGCTTCTATCGTCGTCGGAGCAGCAGCCAGCAAGTTCACCACCACCACCAATACTGCTGCCGCTACTTTATAAATCAGTGATCCAGCGGGAATGGAGCGAGATGGGTCCTGTTGGGTTGTTCTTCCCGGATAGGGTGGAATGGAATAATGGTGGGGAGGCGGTGGTCTCTCACCTCCCTGTCACATGGAGCCGGCGCTGCTGCAATGGTAGGTCTTCCCTTCGCCCTGATCTGCATGTGAGAGGTGTCAGTGGGGAGCCCAGAGAATGAAGCTCAAGTAGAAAACAGTACATGTGAGAGACGACTGATGGAGATACCACGTACGTTTGATGACGAGACGCTTTTATATATTATTATTATTATATAAAAAATTTTATTTTTTAATTTATTATATAATCGTAAGAAAAATTATTTTTAAATTTTATCTCTAATATTTTATAATTATTAAAATTAAAATACTTCATTATCAAGGTTATCGTGAATGTGCTTGTACATGTACTTTTACGTGTCAATCATCTACCTATCAGTAACAGTTTTTTATTTATTATAAAACTTGAATTTGATTATACCAATGAACTAATTCAAGGTACGATCTATTTTGCAACAAAATCTTAAAGAATCTTAATTAATCTACATGAAAAAAATGGTGTATTTGGTGGCAACTTGTTTAATTATAGAAATTAGAATTAATTTTGTAAATAAAGTTAGAAGTGTATAATAATTATATAATAATTTAGATGATAAAAATTTATACATTAATAATAATGTTAACGGTAATTTTAAAAGTTGAAAAAAATTGAAACTAAACGTAGTCTTCCAAGAGAACAACAAAAATCAAAGTAGAAACAAAAAAGAAAAGAATCCTCACCTTCAGAATTAAGAAAATTTTAAAGCTTCCTAGTGTTGGGTGTTAATTATTTTGCTTGTGGGTTATTTAATAAAAAGTTGAATGATATGAGTTCATACACGCACCTGTAGATCACCAGCGCTGAACTGTCCTTCTCCTTCTTCTCCCCGCGATCATTAATAAAATAATCAAGCGTCTAACTCATGTTTTAATGATACACGCAGCACTCGATCAAGATACATATGGGAAGAAAAAGCCGTCACATTAATTACTTGCTGTCCATCCATAGGATGCCGCTGCAACCGTGGATAGACGGAGAGACAGACAGACAGATGGATGGATAGATGATGCTTCTTCTTTTTCTTTTGATTTATCTGCATGCATGTACAAGGAGAAAATCTTGAAATCCTGATTCAGATCTAAGCCGATCGAAGTAAGATTAGCATGAGGGCGACGCATGTAGGGTTGCTTGATTTGATACTTGTACAAGCTAGCAGTGCTAAGCTTCACGTAATATTATCAGGACATTCATCAAGCTAGGCTGCAGTAGGTAATTACAGGCTGGGTACATTTGGAAATAATTTTAATTAGTTTTGAAAGTTACGTAAAATTAGAGTTTGAAGTTGTAAAATAAATAAAATTAAAGTTACGTAATAATAATTAGTGTGGTAGTAGCTTATGTATTAAAATTTTTGCAATGATAAAGACACGTGGGAGTTTACAAAAGCTCTTCTTAAATATAATATAACTAATACCAGAAAAGTAGATGGATGTGCCCATCGATCTCTTCTATGATAGTTACGTTTGAGAAAAACTTTAACTAGTTTCAAAAGTTAGATGAAGTTAGAATTACAAGTAATAAAATAAATAGTGCTGTGAAAATTTATATAAAGTTACATTAAAAAACTTTACAAAAATTAATATATAAATTTTCATCTTACGATTTATTATATAATTTTAATATTATTTGCAAAAATATTTTTAACTTTTTTTTTACGAAATTAAAATTTTATCACCAAATAAAATAAATAAATAAATATATATATATCTGTACGGGTACTTGGATTTTTTAGCTTTTTAGCTCAACATCGTACGTACTCGCGCTGGCAGGCTGGTGGGATTGATTGGGTACGTACGTAGACGACAGCGCAGCAGGTGCCGCCGAATTCTAGAAAAGCAATGCGGTAGGATCGACCGCATTTTCCGGAAGGACATGAGGGAGGGAGTAGTAGGCGTCGTGGTGGAAGGCGGAGCGCGTACTGGGCGAGCTCGATCGCTAGCTGCATGTGGGGGTGGTGGTGGACCGGCAGGCGCGCGTACCAGGCGAGCTCGATCCATAGCTGCATGTGGAAGGCGGAGGAGGAGCTGGGGGGACCGGCAGGCGCGCGTACCAGGCGAGCTCGATCCATAGCTGCATGTGGAAGGCGGAGGAGGAGCTGGGGGGACCGGCAGGCGCGCGTACCAGGCGAGCTCGATCCATAGCTGCATGTGGAAGGCGGAGGAGGAGCTGGGGGGACCGGCAGGCGCGCGTACCAGGCGAGCTCGATCCATAGCTGCATGTGGAAGGCGGAGGAGGAGCTGGGGGGACCGGCAGGCGCGCGTACCAGGCGAGCTCGATCCATAGCTGCATGTGGAAGGCGGAGGAGGAGCTGGGGGGACCGGCAGGCGCGCGTACCAGGCGAGCTCGATCCATAGCTGCATGTGGAAGGCGGAGGAGGAGCTGGGGGGACCGGCAGGCGCGCGTACCAGGCGAGCTCGATCCATAGCTGCATGTGGAAGGCGGAGGAGGAGCTGGGGGGACCGGCAGGCGCGCGTACCAGGCGA
>JAMKPZ010002924.1:0-27339 GCA_024699675.1 Amphibolis antarctica
AAATGTCATATTTCCAAACAATGGAAAGTGAGGGGGCACATGGTTTTGAAATTTTTCCAACTCCATCAACTTGGTGGAATTCAAATGAGCCTAAGAACTTAAATCTTAAATTCTAAAATCTAAATCTTACAACCTGTCATCATCCTACTATTCATGACTTCAATGATAATTTGAACTGGTCATCTAAGAATATATGATATTTTTGATCATTTAAGTTGGTACATGATATTTTAGATAGTTTACCTTTAATTATAATTAGAGGCCAGGCATGCGGTGCCTTAATTTAATTAGATTCGTATTTAAAAGTATTTATAACATTTTAGATAATTTAAGCTTATATTCGTATGATATTTTTATCATTTGGAAATTTATGTGGACGGTACTCATATCATATTGAGTGGACGTAAAATTTTGTAATTTAGAAAATTATGTATTTTATAATTATAACGACGAAGTCCTACTCCTCTGGCTGAACAACATGGATTGGGACCTTCATGCCGTTGTATGCCCCGGCCGCATGCAAGGCAGGCGTCTTTTTCCTTGACTACGTAGCGAGAATGACAAAAGATAATTATCTGAAAAATGAAAAAAAAAGGGCAAATCATGAACCTGTGGTTACAATTACCAGGCGCCTGTTGGGGCCGAGGACTCATGAAATATAATGATTTCAAATTAAGATATATTTAATTACAAACTTTATATCAAAGATGTACATATTGATTGCATATCAAAAGCATATTTATTATTTAAATAATTCAAACAGCTACAGCCTACTTGCTCAGGTTCTGGTCATCGTCACAAATGCTCCAGTCAATTGCAGTATCAATCGTGTCGTGCTATGTCGGTAAGGTACGACATGATTTTTGTGTCGACACGATACGATTTTTATATTAACACGGTACGATACAATTTTTGTGTTGTGTCGGCACAACTCATACCACTAATGAGGCAACCTAAGTATGGCCTGTGGTACGAAAAAATACAATTCGTATCGATCAATGACACGATTTTGATCGACATGATTTTTAAATTAATTTATTATATATATATATATATATATAATATTTAAATTAATAATTAAATTTTGTAAAAATATTTATTTAATTAACAAATAACAACATTCTTCCTAAGACCCAACAACCCATCCCCTCGTCGGTCACATGACCCGACGACCGTTCCACTCGTCGGCCTACACGACCTTCCCCCTCGCCCCTTTCGACTGCCCACCTCTTTCTTCGACTCTTCTTCCTGGGACCTAGCGCCACGACCTGATTGTTGGCCCAATGACCCAGTGGCTGACCCAATGACCCGGTGGCCAACCCAAGCATGGTTCCCCAACACACTCGCTCGTGCATGCGATCGTTAACCCCACTAGTCGCATGACCTGGCGGCTCGTCTCCTCTGCCAGCCACACGACCCATTCACCCCCTCCTGCGCACACAACTATTCACCCCACCATCCGCATGACCCAGTGATTGATCCCCCTGCCCTCTCACGACCCGATCAACGTTATCCCTCGACAACTCACCTCGTAGTCTCGTGTTCGACCGGGCCATGCCTATTTTGTGTTGGAATTCGTACCGTGCCGGCACGACATGAACTACCTGAGGATCCAACTCAGGCACGACCCCCGTGTCGTTGACCGACATGGTCAAACCATGTTAAACCGTGGCCCGATTGACAACTCTAGTGGTGAACCGGTGAGCGGAGCTTACCTACACGGAAGGGAGCAGAGTGTTTCGTCGTGCATGTGGTGTGTGTATGTGGACCATGTCAATGATATCACGTGGACCATGTCAATAATCACGGAGCCTCGAGATTATCGTTGGCCTCGAACATATCGCCACTCGACAGCCGCATGGACAGCGACTGACTGCTAGACCTATAGCTGCCTGTGACCCATCATTGGTCGAACCTATCCATCAGCCGGTTGCCGTTGTGGTTGACCCGGTTGTCGGTTCTCTATGGCTGGCGATCGCCAGGCCGGCCGGGTCAGACGCCCGCTCTTATGGACTTTAGCTCCTGCCTCTCGTAGCTATATGCCAGTCTGTAGACTAAAGGCCGTAGACTTAAGTCGTAAACATAATCCCATATACTTAGGGTTCTTCGCTCTCACTTCTACCCTTTGTGCAAACTCGGTTGCTTGATAACCAGCTACCGCCCTGTGAGATCGGTAGTTGCCTGACTCCTAGCGGAAGACCAACCCCCTTCACTTTTGTAGCTTAACTCATGGGCACTCGGTAGCTCTGATGCGGCTACCACCTCGTGGACATGGTTGTCGCCTGAAATCTGGTGGAAGACCGACTCCACTCCTTTTAGCCTTAACAATCTCCCACTTGGAGATTGTCTTCTGGGTTAAATGCTCGATGGCCAGTGTCGAAAACTTTTGGCTTCCGTTATCAGCACTCGTCTCCAAGTTTCACGTTCCATAGAGACCCACGAGACTCATGCAAAGTCTCAACTTCTTCACTGTCATCACCTTGGTGAACATATTTGCAGCATTCTCTGCTCCCTTCACCTTTTGGAGATTTAGGCTTCCCTCCTCGACCTGCTCCCAAATGAAATGAAACATCATCCGTATGTGTTTGGACCTGGAGTGATACTTCAAGTTTTCTGCCAAGTAGATGGTGGATTGACTATCGTAGAACAGAACACTGTTCACCTGCTGGCAGCCCAGCTCGGCTAAGAGGTTCTCCAACCAGATCTTCTCTTTTGCCACCTCAGCTACAGCCACATACTCCGCTTCGGTGGTGGAGAGGGCAACCATGCCCTGTAGCTTGGATCTCCAGCTCACAGTCGTACCTCCCATGGTAAACACGTACCCTGAGGTGCTCTGGAACTTGTCCATGTCTCCTCCTAGAAACCCGTCAACTCCTTCAAACCCTTCCTGTAGCACAGGTCGTATTTGGGTGTCTCCCGCAGATACCGAAGTATCCATTTCACGGTATGCTAGTGCTCCATACCCAGATTTCCCATGAACTTGCTCACAGTCCCAACGACATGAGCTATGTCCGGTCGGGTGCAAGTCATGGCGTACATGAGACTGCCCACGACAGTTGCATACGGGAATCTGGTCATCTCCTCCCGGTCCCGTTCAGTGCTGGGTGACTACTCCTTCGACAACTTGAGGTGGGCCTCTAGGGGAAGATTCGTCTTCCTCTCATCTGAGATATTGAATCTTCTGAGTATTTTCTCCACGTACTTTTCTTGGTTTAAAATTAGTGTGTCGGTTGCTCTGTCTCAGATGATTCGCATCCCGAGAATCTGCCGGGCCTCTCCCAAGTCTTTCATTTAGAACTTTCAGCTCAACTGACCCTTCAACTTTCAGATTTCTACCACGCTGGAGCTTGCAATCAACATATAATCTATATATATGAGTAGAATGATATAGCACTCATTCAATTTCTTTATATAGCAGTAGTAGTCTGCACTACATCTGTTGAAGACCATGGTACCTATGAAGCTATCAAATTTCTTGTACCACTGTCTGGGTGCCTGCTTCAACCCATACAAACTCTTCTGCAGCTGGTAGACCAGTCCAGTGGCCGGGCCAGCTTCTGCGTATCCTTCTGGTTGCCGCATGTAGATCTCTTCATTTAGATCTCCATGAAGAAATGTTGTGTTCATGTCCATTTGCTCCAGGAACAAGTCTTCGGCGGTCACTATGCTCTGGACGATTCTCACCATAGTCATCTTGACTACTAGAGAAAACACCTTCGTGTAGTCAATGTCCTGAACTTGTTGAAAGCCCTTGACAACGAGTCTAGCCTTGTACTTCTTGCTCCCATCTAGCTATTCTTTCAATCTGAACACCCACTTATAGCCAAATGCCTTCTTCCCTTTGGGTAGCCGGGTCAACTGCCATGTTTGGTTTCTTTCTAGGGACTTCATCTCCTCCCTCATGGTTAACTCCCACTTAATTGCATCCACTACTTCTATAGCTTCGAGATAGCTACCTGGCTCACCGTCATCTGTCAAAAGCAAAAAGTTGGTGGACGATGAGTACCTTGCCGAAGCCCTCGAAACCCTTGTCGATCTTCTGGGTTCAAGTGTCATCATCCGGACATCTTGTTCCAGTTGCCGCTCCACTTCAGTCGATTTCCAGGTTAAACGACCCAGCTGTCTCTCGGTTGACTCCGCGCCTGAGTCTTTGGTAGACCTTGCACTAGTCTCTTGGATCTGCTCATTTGGTTCTTTGAGAGTCCGGTTGTCTTCTACCGACTCCCTCTCCTACTCGTCCTAGACCCGTAAGGGCCCCCCGCTTCCATCAATTTGAGGCCGACTCTGGTCTACCGGTTGCCGACTAACTTCAATCGGTTGTCGGTCAGTGCTACTTGACTGCCTCTCAACTGTCAAATTATTCTTGTGCTTGTATAACTCCTTCTCTTCAAAGACTGTCTTTCACACGGACCACCTTCTTGGCTTCATTGTCGTAGAGTCGGTAGCTGAGATACTCCTGTTCGTACCTGACGAAGTAGTACTTCTTGGACTTCAGGTCCAGCTTATCCCTCTTGTCTTCCTTGACATGCTGGTAAGATAAACTCCTGAAGATTCGTAGATGTGAAAGACTAACCTTCTTCTCTCCCCACATTTCTTCTGATAAACAGAAGTCAATCGAGACTAAAGGACCCCGATTTACCAAATAAGTTGTCGTGCTGATGGCTTCCACCCCGAATGTCTTCGAAAACCCAGCATGAAGCCGCATGCACTGTGCCCTTTCGTTCAGTGTCTGATTCATCCTCTCAGCAACCTTGTTCTGCTGAGGGGTTCTAGGTACTGTCTGGACTCTTCTGACTCCTTCTGCCATGCAAAAATCGATGAACTCTTTATTGTCATACTCCCCACCATTATCTAATTTAATGCACTTCAGTCTTCTTCCTATTTGATTTTCCACTTCTGCCTTCTAGATATTGAATGCTTGGAAAACTTCAGACTTGTGCATGAGGAACCGCACCCAGACTTTTCAGGTAGAATCATTGATAAACATTACATAGTAGTGGGCGCTGCCTAAGGAACGGACAGACATTGGCCTCCACACGTCAGTGTGCACTAGGTTTAGCTTACCCGACTTTGGACTGTCTAATGCCTTTGAGAAGCAAACCTGCTTCTACTTCGCCAAGATATAGCTCTCACAACTCTCCAGGAAAACTTCCTTCAGCCCTGAGATTTTTCCACTAGCAGCAAGCATCTTTAGTCCCTTCTCGCCCATGTGTCCCAGTCGACAATGCTATTGCCCGGACACCTCAGTGGTGGCAACTACCATCGTCATTCAGCCATCCGCCTCACCTCCCATAAGGTATAGAGTTTCTATCCTCTCGCTGGATGCAATCACATGGATGCCCTTCGTCACCATCCACTTGTCACTTCCAAAGCCGACATGGTGGCCCTCTTCGTCTAGCTGACATATAGAGATTAGATTCTTGGCCAAGTCAGGGACATACCTGACCTCCTGAAGTCTCCACAGTCCTTGTTTCCTTTGGATCCGGACTTCACCTCATCCGAGCACATCTAGATTGGTATTGTTGGCCAAATACACCTTCTTCACTGGCATCTCCTTGCAGTTATGTAGCAATTCCTTCCAGTACGTCATGTGGAACAATGCACCTGAGTCTATGACCCATGTGTCGGCTGTACTGTCGACACTGTAAATCAGGGTATCACTTGCGTCATCGGCCAACACGTTCACTCTGGCTCCCTTGCCGGCTACTGCGTCCATCCTTCTGGGTTTCGGACACTTCGATTGGAAGTACTTGAACTTGTCGCAGTTCCAGTACTTAATCTCCGCACGACTCTTGCTCTTGCTACATGACTTCTGTTGGTAGCCGGACTTCCGACCCTAGGATTTGCTACGTCCCCTACTATCTATGCTAAGGGCTGAAGTTGACATCTCCTCGCTGCTCTTCTGGTGGATGTCTTCGTTCAGCACCAAATCCATCACCTGGCCCATTTCCAACCTTCTATGTCCCAGAGAGTTACTCACAGAAGTTATCATGGTCACCCAGTTAACCGGCAGTGACGGAAGCAAAATCAATGCCTGTACCTCATCGTCAAACACAATCTCCACGGAATCCAACTGTGTCAGAATTATGTTGAGTTCGTTCACGTGGTCGGCTACCGCTATTCCCTCCCACATTTTTAAGTTGAAAAGCCTGCGCATGAGGAAAACTTTGTTGGAAACCATTAGTTTCTCGTACGTGTTGGAGAAGGCCCGCATCACTCTAGCAGTCATGATTTCCTTGGCAATATTGAATAACACGTTCCTTGCCAGTGAGAGCCTAATTAGTCCTAGAGCTTCTCTGTCTAAAAGCTCTCACTGTTCCTGCTCCATCTTCTCTGATTTCCATCCCGACAACGGTTGGTGGAGATCCTTCTCGTATAGATTATGCTCCATCTACATTTTCCAGAACTCAAAATCTCTCTCATCGAACTTGTCGACATCGAGCTTCCTCTCCTCTGCCATCGGTGATCTTTCTGGGTTTCCGGATGAAATAATTCGACTGCTGCTTCCCTACAGTCGGCTCCCGCTACTTCTACCAGATGTTTTCTACTCCAGACGACTGTTTGCTCCCAGACGACTGTTTGCTACCTTGACCATTTGATTTGCTCAAATCAAACTCTTTTAAAGATCGTTTGAGTTGCTCAAATCAAACGCATATAACATTTAAAAGTACGTTGCATGCAATAAAATCAAACTATTTTAAAGATATATACACAACTTCTTACTATAGTTTGGGGCAGAAAATAAAAGATTGGGGCAGGAGCAGTACTAATATATTGCCATATATATAGTCAGTCATATTTCTTTAATTTGGACCTTTTCTGTTAGGGTATGCAGAAAATTCAAATTCTTCCATCTTTCAGAGGAAAAAAAAACGACACAGAAAAGAATGCTCTGATCCGATGAGAAGCCATTGGAAATCCATGCACAAATGTCATATTTCCAAACAATGGAAAGTGAGGGGGCACATGGTTTTGAAATTTTTCCAACTCCATCAACTTGGTGGAATTCAAATGAGCCTAAGAACCTATGGTTACAATTACCAGGTGCCTGTAGGGGCCGAGGACTCATAAAATATAATGATTTCAAATTAAGATATATTTAATTACAAACTTTATATCAAAGATGTACATATTGATTGCATATCAAAAGCATATTTATTATTTAAATAATTCAAACAGCTACAGCCTACTTGCTCAAGTTCCGATCATCGTCACAAATGCTCGGTCAATTGAGGTGTCAATCGTGTCGTGTCGTGTTTGTAAGGTAGGACATGATTTTTGTATCGGTATGATACGATTTTTATGTCGACACGATATGATACGATTTTTGTATTGTGTCGGCATGACTCATACCACTAATGAGGCAACCCAAGCACGGCTTGTGGTACGAAAAAATACAATTCGTATCGGTTAATGGCACGATTTTGATCGACATGATTTTTAAATTAATTTATTATTTATATATATATATATAATATTTAAATTAATAATTAAATTTTGTAAAAATATTTATTTAAGTAACAAATTACAACATTCTTCCTGAGACCCAACAACCCATCCCCCCTGTCGGTCGCACGACCCGACGACCGTTCCCCTCAACTCAAATCTGCAAGGAGAGAGGAGTCGACAAGGTAGGCAACCTTCCCCCACCAATCGGCTTTTTCAACCAACTCCACCATCAAGATTCTAGGTCACACAAACCAACTTCCGCCCTATTTAGTCGAACCTAGGTTCTCTCTAAGTAGGGTCCAGCACATTTTCTTAATATCTAGATGTTTTGTCTTTGCTTGTAGATGCTAGCTCAGGTCTCAGAAGATGCTATCCAGGTCTTTGGGATGACCAATCGTCCCTTTTTGAGAGTGCTACCACAACCTTCATATAGGTACCTTATCTCTACAGGGTTAGGTGTTGGGAAGGAGTACGATCGATTGATCGAGCATGTCATGATTCCTATAGGCAAGACTGGCCTCGAGCGTACCTATTCCAGGACTTCACCTACAATGGGTCTCTTAGCTTCTCTATGTGAGTGTCTTCCAACAACTTTCCTTCCCATTTTCGTACCTGTAATCCCAACCCAAGTGCCACCAGCAATAGGCAAGTCATTTACCGTACTCCCCTTAGGTGAAGAACCCCTTAGACTTAGGTACATGCCTACAATGGTCTCACTGTTAGTCAATAGTAGGTCGATAGCAATGGAGAATTTTTAGGAGATTTTCACTTTTGTTGATCTTTGTTAAAAGAAAATAGAGTACAAAAAAGAAGAGAAAGAAAAGAGGACAACAAAAAAAGAAAAAAAAGGAAGAGAAATATATATATACAAAAAAAAGTAAAAAAAAAGGTAAAAAAAAAGAGAGGAGTGGGCTTGACAACCCTACAAGTCTGCCAACTTATTTGCCTCCAATTAGACAAATTCCGCTACTACTCCACAAGTGTGCAAGGCCCTTCATCCCATCATTTCAAAATAAGAAACTTATGAATAGGCAAAGGTAGATTTAAGTGTTCTCTACCTACAGCTGACCATACAAGCGTTCATAGCAAGTTGTACCCGTCCAAGCCATCACATGTGTGAGTAAGCCATGTTATATGGTAAACATCCACCTACACGTTATAGTGTCAGTGAGGATAGGCTACCCAACAGCTTATAGGGAAAGTGACAACTACAGGTCAGATCTCAAGCTTCAGACCCACCTCCTTGCAAGAGTGATCTGCCATGGACTAGGGATATGCTTCCCTTGCACATACTGTCCATGATCCTTTTTTGAGTGACATGAGCCAATTTCATTCCCTAACTGACTGGATAGCATCAAATGAGCAAGAGCAAGTGCCTCACAGGAGCCCATCTGGTAAGGCCTATATTTCATTCTTTTCTCCTCAGGCCTTCCTCCAACTTTATCTCTCAGTCCAACTTTTACATCTTCTAACTCATCCTAGCCTAGATGGGGGGGAAATGTGGGCTGATTTGGAGTCCCCTTCACCTAATAGTCTTTGCTACCACAGGTTGGAAGGGGGGATGATGATCCTTGAAGACATTTAAACATAAACTTGCATATCACTTCATGAATTCTATACACATCACATTTTATTGTTCAAAGGAAGGAAAACCCCTCCATTTATTAATGTTTTGTTAAGAATGCAAGTGAATTACAGGGCTTGGAAACCCTACAAGTCGGCCAAATCCTTATTTTGTTTGCAAGAAGATTCACCAGGCTTGACAACCCTACAAGTCAGCCAAATCCTTATTTTCTTTGCAAGAGGATTCATCGGGCTTGGCATCCCACCAAAGACTACTACTTTTTTGGTTTGCCGACTTAGACAACCGACATCCGCCCACATTTCTGACTTAGATAGCCAAATTTCCACCTTGTGGGCCGGCTCAAGGCAGTCAGTCATCCTTCATTAACCTGTTTAGTTTAGTTGTTCTACAGGTTAACTAAAAAAATGGTTTGACATCCCAACGAAGGCATCAAAAAGGGTTCGACATCCCCACAAAGATGTCACTGCGAAGCACGCCACCTAAGTGACTAAACCTTCCACTGATTTACATCATCTTCTGGCACTCCAAGCTGGCTATTGACCCAGGCAGTCGAAGGTAAGGCTTGCATGTCTTCGTAGGATTTGGCATCCAGCAAGTCCACCCTTTTTGGGTGACCAGCTTAGATGACTAGCATCAGCCTAGATTTTCAGCTCCGATAGTCAGAGTTTTGCCATACAAGCTGACTTAAGGTAGTCGGTCTCCATAAGGCATCCCACATACAAGCGTGTCGGAAACTGCATCCTTAGTAGCAACCAACTCGACAACCCGTCCGAGTCAACCAATTCCACCACAACAGTAGAGCTTGGCAACCTTGTCAAGCCTCTCATCCGGCTACCAAAAACCTTTGATCGAGATGCCGCACAGCGGCTCCAGGCTAGCCAGCCTGTCTAGCCTCCTCGACATCTTCAACAACCAATGTCCCAGGGCAGAGCTAGGGGCATTTTGCCCCTCTCCCTCTTCACTTACTTGGTAGATTAGAGCAACAGGGGAAGAGCAATGGTCTTGCGCCCTGGGTAGGTGAACGCTACCAACCCGTCGCGTTCTTGTCTAGAACCATCTCTAGCTTCTACCTCATAACAAACCGACAACCAGTGTATTCGCTTGGCTTTCCACCAATTGCTTAGGGAGGCCAACTCTATTCAAGTGCCTTGTCTAGCGCCTTTACCGCCAGAAGGTTAGCATCCCCGTGCAAAACTAGGGGCATTCTGTCCTTCACCTGTAGAAGATAGTTTCTCCTACCACATTGGTGTTGAGAAGGAAAAGGTTTGACAAGGCTAGCGATGTCTTCATCCTCGACAATCGGTATAGAGTCCGGGTCTCGATTCACTAGAAACCACTGTGGTCTTCTCATTCATATCCCTGTGAGCTTCTAGGTCTCCATTTGTTGGAAGTCGCCTTCAAATCCCAGATACGTGCAAATTTGCCCAGTATCCGTTAATAGCTTGTCAGCCACTCCACTAACTAGACTCCGTAGCCTTCGATTGGGACAAGTCAAAGGCAGTGTTTGTCTCCTCCCTCCCAATGGAAAATTTGACCCTATTCATTTTGGTAAATGCAATCAGTCTTGTTTAACTTTTATTTAATTACTTGGAATGATACATGTAATGACGACTTGGGTGGTTGGTATATCTTCTAGCCACCCCCATCTCATCTTCTCGCTGCAGTTTAAGTATCTTAATCCTTGATTTGCTTATCAAAGAGCTTTAATGCAGTAACTATTTAATGCATCTTTTGAGTGGCTATTACAAGAAGGCAGACTAACATATGGATTACGGTGGGAAGTTCGGAAGAGATGGAAATGATCATCTGCAAGGAATTTAACGAAGAAAATTAAATCACTAAAGAGTGAAGCAGTTAATGTGAGTGTGTGTAGGTGGCATGGCAGAAACATGCGGATGATAGAATTTCATTACAGTCGTTTATTGTTGTTGTTGTTGTTTTCTTTTAAAAGAGCTGAATTGCCGTTACCAAGTAAAAAGGAAAAAAAAAAGTTGACACGATTGTCTTATTCATATTCTAATAAAATGACATTACAGAAAATTACATGACAACTAAAAAACGCAGGAAGAACGGTTGACTGGAAGAGAAAATGGATCATAAACGTTATTTGGATGTTTTTTCAACACAATCCTTTTTTTGTTGGAAACATGGAAGAAAAAGGATTAACAAAATGCTCGACCAACGCCTAAATGCTTCGTTGGATTTGTGATTTCTAGAAATGAATGAAAAAAAAATTAAATTTTTTTTTTATTGTTAAAATTTTAAAAATTTAGAAATAAAAATTTTATAAGATTTATCTTACGAAAATATATATTTAATTTTAAAAAATTAAAAATATTTTAAAATTTTAATATTTCAATAATAAAAACATTTTCACTGATTTTTAGGAAACACAAACTCCTCCCTTAAAAGTCCTCTCTAAAAATTGAAGAAAAGGCTGAGCGCTTGGACGAACTCTCATAACTTACAGTGATTGAAGCAGAAATATATTTTACCGAATGAAACTTTAGGATTAGAAAAAATTCTCAAACAACTATGATGAATAATGATACTCATCTAAGAGTAAACTGAAATGGTGTTTTAATATTTGTATATTTACATGCGTTATATCTTCTATGCATTAATTATATTCAAATATTTATATCTTCTTCTTATGAAGTGAGGATTTAATATTTTTCAGACAATTGAGACTTGGGTATAAGATGCATTTACACTAGCTGTGTGATGAGTGTAAATCATTTAATTAATATTTATATAGTTTAATTAAGCTCGTGTTTGCAAGCATTTGAAGCCCTTACCTTGTAACGAAATTTGGAAATTTAGACTCTCGTAAGGATATTTCAGGAATTTGAAGTCATATAAGGGTATTTAAAGAATTTGAACATATATAGGTCTAATTAATATAGTTAGAGACATTTCAAGAATTTAGACCTATGTAAGAACACTTCTGGCTGGAATTTAAATCTACTTAGGGTCGATCTTTCAGAAATTAATTTTGAACTATGTGAGTGTATTTATATTTTTTGTATAAGTCCAAACTAATTTTTCAAATAATTTAAATTTTTATGCAAGAGAGTAACTTAAACTATGTTTGTACACGTCAGCGAGAAACAAAAATTTATAAAATGAAAAAGGAAAAGAAAATAGAAAATTAGGAAATGAAAAAAAATTTAGAATCATTTGTACATGTTATAGAAATTCTAAAAAATTATAAATATTCTATATTTTAACATTTCAAATGTAATTTCACATTTTTCGTATAGTTATGAGTTTAGTAATGATTAAAGGAGGTTAGGTAAGATGCAAGAAGTTAAAGAGTATATTGTGATGAATTTTTCATTAACGGTAAGAATTTTTTCAATCTAACGGGTGAGAAATAATAGAAAAATTTATACCTATAATGGTGAAAATGTTAAAATTATTTCATATTTTTCAAAATGCACAAATACTAAAAAAATCTAATTTTTTTTTCAAAATTTATCTTTTCAAAAATTTCTAAAAAACACAAACTTACTTTAATATTTCAATATTTGTAAAACTGATACATGAAAACTTTCTAGCTAGCCCTTTTTCACTCGATCGTTTGTTTTTTTTTCCTACATAGATGTGGTTGCTCATGTTGGGAAAACCCCCGCGACCTCGCCTCTGGTCACCTGGTGCATCTCAACTCATACGTATCCCAACAACGCGCATCTCCTCAAATTGCTCATCGGCAATAACACTCTCACTCTGTCTCGCAGTTCGTCGTGGGTGGAAGTATTGAACATGGAAGAAATGAAGGAAGAAGAAGAAGGAGGAGGTGATGTGAGGATATACGTGGTTTGGCAAACTGCTTACTTCATGAGGTGCTGATGCTATCTTGCTCTTTGCGCCACCAACAAGCTTCCTTGCAAACTCTAGCTCTCTGCACATAGTCGCTTATGTTTTACGTCGCCAACAGGCTTCTCCTGCAAAACACTCTCTTACACTGTCATACTTACAATACAACATGTTATAACCTTATTTATAGGGCACATGTGAAAACCCTAAACTCAACATTACAAAGGACCCTCGAACTCATCGCCAACCAGCATCCGGATGCCAGGACCTGCTTCCGCTTGCGTGCTTACTTTGGCCACTCTTGGTCTCCAGCTGGTTTTCGCTGGAGTGGCCTGGTCGCTGGAACTTCTGGGCCGGCTTCTGGATGACCAGCCGGTTGTCGCTCCTACCGTTCTGCTGATCCCGACCCCCACCTTCTCATACCTTTATGCAAGCCCGTAGACTAAGCTCCGTAGACTTAAGACCATAAACTTAAGTTGTAGACTTAAAGTTGTAAACTTAAAGTCTTTTGCACATCTAGATTCTAGATACGCGGCTACCGTCCTTTGCAATCTCAACACTTCGACATTCAGATTCCTACTATGTGGCTGCTAACTTGTGAGCCTGGATTCTGCCTATTCCCTGGTAGAAGACTGTCTCCACACTCTGCAGCCTCAACAATCTCCCACTTGGAGACTGTCTTCCGGATAATCTTTCAAATTTTTGTAGCACCTGTTGAGGGTTCTGCAACTAGCACCCGTCTTCATGCTTCACGTCCCTTGGAGATCGATGAGACTCATGCAGAGTCTCAACTTCGTCACCATCATCACCTTGGTGAACATATTTGCAGTGTTCTCTGCACCCTTCACCTTCTGGAGATTCAGGCTCCCCTCTTCGATTTGTTCTCAGATGAAATGGCACCTCATCCTTATGTGCATGGATCTTGAGGTGAAACTTCGGGTTTTCCGCCAAGTAGATGGTGAACTGGCTATCACAGTATAGCACACTGTGGTCCTATCGGTGGCTGAGTTTAGCTAGTAGGTTCTCCAGCCAAATCATCTCCCTTGCCGCTTCTACAATAGTCACATATTTTGCCTCGGTGGTGGAGAGGGCAACCATGCCCTGCAGCTTGGATCTCCAGCTTATAACCATACCTCCCATGGTAAATACGTACCTTGAGGTGCTCCAGAACTTATCCATGTCTCTTCCTAGATCTGAATCACAAAAACCCATCAACTCCACTGACCCCCTCTAGTAGCACAGATCAAACCTAGAGGTATCCCGTAGATATTGTAGTATCTACTTCACAGTGTGCCAGTACTCGGCACTCGGATTGCTCATGAACTTGCTGACCATCCTGATAGCATGCGCAATGTTTGATTGGGTGCATGTCATGGCATACATGAGGCTACCCACAACAGTCGCATACGGAATCCAAGTCATCTCCTCCTGTTCTCGCTCCATGCTTGGTGATTGCATTTTTGACAACTTGAAGTGGGCTCCTAGAGGAAGATCCGTCTTCCTCTCATCTATGATATTGAATCTCTTAAGTACTTTCTTCACATACTTCTCTGAATTCAACCTTAATGTGTCAACCTTCCTATCTCGAATGATCTGCCGGGCATCGCCCATGTCCTTCATGTCGAACTTCCAATTGAGTTGAGCCTTCAGCTTCTGGATCTCCTCCATGCTAGAGCTCGCAATCAACATGTCATCTACGTAGATCAGTAGGATGACATAGCACTCCATCATCTTGATGTAGTAGCAGTAATCTGTATTATATCTGTTGAAGCCTACGGTATAGATGAAGCTACCAAATTTCTTATACCACTACCTTGGCGCCTACTTCAACTCGTACAAACTTTTCTACAATTTGCAGACTAGTCTGACTTTATTGTCGATTTCCACATACTCATCTGGCTGCCACATGTAGATCTCCTCATCTAGATCACTGTGAAGAAACGTCATCTTGACATCCATTTGTTCTAGGAACAAATCCTTGGTTTCCACTATGCTCAGGACGGTCCTCACCATGGTCATTTTGACTACCGGAGAGAACACCTCGTGTAATAAATGTCTTGAACCTGTTGGTACCCCTTGACAACAAGTCTAACATTGTATTTCTTACTGTTGTCTGGTTATTCCTTCAGTTTGAACACTTACTTGCTGTCAAGTGCCTTCTTACCTTTTGGAAGTGGAGTTATCTACCATGCCTGGTTCTTTTCTAGGGATAGCATCTCTTCCCTCATGGCTAACTCCCACTGGTCCGCGTCTTCCACTTCAACCACCTCGAGGTAACTCCCCAGCTCACTATCATCAGTCAATAACAAGTAATTGAAAGATGGTGTATACCTATCCAAAGGCCTAGAAACCCTCGTTGATCTTCTATGTCCTGGCGTAACCATCCAGCTCTCTTTCTCCAGTTGCCACTCCTCTTTAGCTAGTCATTGGGTGACTTTACCCGATTGCTGCTCGATTGATTCCGCACCTAAGTTTTCGGTAGACCTGTCATTAGTCTCCTGGGTCTGCTCTATTTGTTCTCTGGAAATCCAGTTGTCCCCTACCAGATTTCGATCCTACTCGTTCAAAACCTATGAGGGGCCCCAACTTGCTTCATTCTGTAGCCAGCTCTAGTCTTCTAGTTGCCGCTCTTCTGCAGTCAATTGCCAGGTGCTTCTACCCGATTGCCACTCAACTGACTCCACACTACTGTACTTGTACAAGCACTTCTCTTCAAACACAACATCTTTTGCACAAACCACCTTCTTGGTTTTGTCATCCTAGAGCCTGTAGTCAAGATAATCATGTCTGTACCCAATGAAGTAGCACTTCCTTGATTTCGGATCCAGTTTATCCATATTGTCCTCACTGACATGTTGATAGGATAAATACCCGAACACCTGCAGATGAGATAGACTAACCTCCTTCGCACTCTACAACTCTTCTAGTATCTAGAAGTTAATCGAGTTTGATGGCCCTTGATTTATTAAGTAAGCTGCCATGCTGATGACTTCTACCCAAAACGTCTTTGGAAACCCAACATGTAACCTCATGCACCAAGCCCTCTCGTTCAACATCTGATTCATCCTCTCAACAACCTCATTTTGTTGCGGGGTTCCGGGTACTGTTCGGACTCTCCTGATTCCTTCTTTCTCGGAGAAGTCAATAAACTCTCTGCTATTATACTCTCCAGCGTTATCAGGTCTAATGCACCTAACCTTTCTCCTTGTTTGATTCTCCACTTCTACCTTCCACTTCCTAAAAGCTTGAAAAACCTTTGACTTGTGCTTGAGAAAGTGCACCTAGACCTTCCAGGTAATGTCAATGATAAATGTGACATAGTAATGAGATTCACCTAATGAGCAGATAAGTGTCAGCCCCCACACATCTGCATGAACCAGGTCCAACTTACCCAATTTTGGCCTGTATATTTCCCTTGAGAAGCTGACTCTCTTCTACTTCCCTAAGATGCAATGCTCACAACTCTCTAAACGGACTTCCTTTCAGTTCTGGAATCCTTTCACCAGTTGCCAACACCTTGAGTCCCTTCTCGCCCGTCATTTAATATGCTTAGATTAGAACTTATTAATGTTATGAGTACAATAATGATATGTATAACATGTACTTCAAATATTTGGTTTGGTAGAACTAAAGATTGGTATATAGTTGTAACTGCACATTATATTGATCAAAATTGAATTTTACAAAAAAAGATTAATAGTATTTTAAAAAAATCAACATCCACGTAATGTTAAAACAATTTTTGCAAACATTATGAAAATTTTTGATTTATATGGAATTAGAAATAAAATAGGTGGTATAACTTTTGATAATGCAACTAATAATACTGTAACAATATCAATGTTTAAAACTAGATTAAATCCACCAAATGGTTTTAAATTATTTCACCAAAAATGTATGTCACATAATTAATATTATTGTACAATTAGGTATAAAAGAAATTGAAATTTATATTGAAATTGTTGAGATGTTGTAAGTTTTATAACTAGTTCAAGAAAGTGGTAACAATTTGATGAAACATGTGTCTCTTTTGAAATATCGCATAAAAAATTCTTTTTAGATGTTTAACATAAGTGGAATTCATTATATTTAATGTGAAAGTGTATTACCATATGAAATTATAATAATGTCTATGTATAATCGTTATCATTATGATGATTATCAAAAATAATTAAGTGATGATTATTTTAAAATTGTAAAATATTTTGTTAAATTTTTAAAACCTTTTTATGATGCAACTGTTAGATTATCAGGAATTTATTATTTTACATTTGTCTATGTATTACATCATTTATATGATATTTCACGAGTTTTTAATAAATACGAGACATCCATTTTTCCAACCAATAGTAAATAGGATGAAATAAAAAATTTTAAAATATTAGAATGAAATCCTTACATTATATATTTTGAATGCATGCTTAGATCCTAGGTGTAAAATAAGATATGTTATTAAATTAATTAAGGGAATACAAATAAGTTTAGGTATAGATTTAAGATTAAATGTTAATACAATAGAAAAATAATTAAATCAAATGTTTAATTTATATATATATAAAGATATTGATTAAGAATAGAACATTTTTCTCCACCAATGTCTACAATACCAAAATCAAATATTGGACCATTTTCAGATTCTTGGGCATTTTTATAAAATTCAAGATTTGATAAAGATATTCCAATATCATCATTATACAATTATAATCTTATAGTATCTAGTCAAGAATTAATTACTTTTAATTCAACTAATCACCGATTATTATTATTTACTCAATATTCTAACTTAAATACATTTGATGTTTTAGATTGGTGGAGCCAACAATCAATGATTTTTTTAATATTATCAATAATGACAAATGATTTATTAACCATTCGAGTGTCTTCAATAGCTTATGAACAAGTTTTCACCATGAGTGATAACGTACTTGATGATCGAAGAAGTAGATTTAAAGAAGATATAATAGAAGCATTAATGTGTGTAAAAGATTGGAAACTTGCTCGACTTTGTAAACAAGATTAAGTTGAAGAATTTATAAAGCAACTCTCAAACTTAAACATTTCATAATTAAAACATTGTAATTTTTCAATTTGTAATTTTTTCAAAAATGTAATTTAATTTTATTGTAAATTTTTTTTAAATATAATCGTAAATTTGTAATAATGTAAATTTAAAATATGTAATTCATTAATAAATAAAAAATTTAATTTAATTATATGTATTGTTGTCTTATTTATTAAGTTGTTGATGATTGAATGTTGTTGATTGTTGAATTAAATTTAAATATTAATAGTTAAATACTTGAATGTTGAACGTGAATTATTGAATGTTATTATTTATTAATTAAATAAATATTTTTTTTAAATTTAATTATTTAAATATTAAATATATATAAATTAATTAAAAAATTATATTAATTAATATCATATCGATATTTTTCGTACCATTGAAACTTTATACGTCACCGTACAGACCAAACTTTATACTTTATACGTCTCCCCCAAGTCCTTCCATCTGCGATCTCTCTGTCTGTTGTGGAAGCTTTTGGTTTTGGGGGTGGAGCGCATGGCCACTAGCACATTCGTGATAAGGTGGATCAATTTTTTCACCATGGTAAAAATTATTCTTCCCTCTGCTCTTAGCATTTGGGCTGTCATTGTACTGGTCTTCGGCTTACCCATTTGTGACTTGGATTTGAGATTTGTGGGACAATAGACAACAAAAGAAGAAATCTTTACTTGGTCTTTGCCGTCTGTGGCATTGTCCATTTTTCAAATGCAGATGCTTCTTGGTTTTCTTCACCTCTTTGTTGGCTTGTTTCCGATAGCATTTGGGTTGTCATTTGGTTACCAATAGCATTTTATGCTCGGCTAAAAATAATTCTTCCCTCTGCTCTTAGCATTTGGGTTGTCATTGTACTGGCTTTTGGCTTTCCCATATGTGATTTGGATTTGATATTTGTGGGACAAAAGACAACGAAAGAAGAAATGTTTACTTGGTTTTTGCCATCAGTGGCATTATCCATTTTTCAAATGCAGATGCTTCTTGGTTTTCTTCACCTCTTTGTTGGCCTGTTTCCGATAGCCATGCTAAGCTAAGTGGTCTTAACTGTGATTTTCATGATTTGGATACATTTGGTACGTCCACACCCTTTTTATTGGTAAGGTCAAATGTTTTGCTCTCCCATCCAGTGGCATCTGACCTTAATTAACTGATATAAACCATCCAGTCCGTCATCATCATGATACAACGATAGTGATGAGGAGGTGTTATGTGTTTTCTATTAGTCGGATTGATAAGAAAAGAAAACCCAGAGAAGAAACTTGTAGATTGTGCACTAATTGTCACTGTATCTTGAGCTAATTCTTCACATTGTGCTCTTATAGGTCGCAGCAGTTGCAGTTATTTGCTATGGGATATGGATGAGTACACACCATGATGAATGCAAGAAATCCTTGACTATTCCTGTTGTGGGCCTTGGCGCTGCAATCCTTCTTTTGTAAACTTTTTAGTAATGATTGTTTGCTGTGCCCTCACTATATCCAATTAGTTTGTGGTTGACAACTGCAATCTCTTTCGATTTTCAGATCTCTCATTGGTTTTTGTGGTGCTCTAAGGAACATATCCCTATTGTTGTGGGTTGTATCCTTATGCTTTTATAGGTTTCTTAAACTTCATTTTTAGTAGTATTTTTAATTCAAGATTTTTTATGTGACCTTGACAGTATGCTTTCAGTATTTGACAATGTTGTTGTTGATTTTGGTGGCAATATTGGTCTTTACAGTATCTGTGTAAGTATTATTTATTGATAATGGCATTGTTAACTTTGATCAATATTTCATATTTAACTGAAACTCTTAAGTTGCCTGATCAATGAAATGTATCACAATTCTGTTGATCAATATTGGTAAAAATTATCTCTGACTTTTCAAGTTTGATTTTATGCCTTGTTTAGTAATTAAACTCTAGCTTTAGTTTTAGCTTTAATAACTATGGAAAACTAAAGTTAAAAGTAGTTTCGCAAATGATATTAAAATTACATAGTAAATTTTAAGGTAAGAGTTTGTGACACATGAGAATTTATGCAAAACTGAAGTACGAGCTGGAGTTGGATTACCAAATAGGGCCTTAGAGAGATATACTGTGCAAGGTCAGCATCTTCATCTATCTTTGTTATTATGACTGTTGGTATCAGTTGTAATAGCTTATGGGAGCTTCATTTTCTGGAAATATGGTATTGCTAGATGGTTTCCCAAACTGTGTAAATCATTGGATGTCAGCTTCTGGCGTCGCTGGAGATTGAGCTTTTGAATTTTGAAATAGAACCCAGGACAACCTACTAATAAGATTTCCGAACACTACTTACTATTTTATAATGAAATAATTATGTAAATATGCAATAGTAAGGGCATGATTTATATGATATTTCCCTATTAATTTGAATGCAAAAAAAAAATGGAAATACTTTTAACATTGGAAGATAGTGACTATAATCTCCTTTGCAATCAATTTCACTGCGAACACTTGTTCTAGCCAACAGCCTGCCCCACTCCCATCCTATAGATTTTATGGTACACTTGATTTTTTGCATCACAATTAATTGTCAATCTCAAATGTTTTGCTGTTTAGTGCTCACCAAGTAATGCACAACACCTTCGTTTTTTAATTTTAATGTCTTGGGGACTGCATCAATAACAATGTTATAACCCATGAGGTATTAGGTCAAATTGAATAGTACACAAAAGTAGTAGTAATAATTGAATTCTTTGGGTTTGATCTTTTGTCAAGCAGCATGATGTGGTCTGAGTTTTACTCTTCTATCTTATTTGTAGGTTTGTGATAACTAACAGCAGCTCTGGCCATGCTGTTGCAGGTCTGAGGTAAGCTTGTCAATCACCAGGTTACTTGCATTTTCATGAGTTAAATACATTTCATTTTTTTCCATTGTCTTTATTTCTTAAGATCATTTTGTTTCATGCAAATGAAACTGATGAATTCATGGATCTGTCAAATTTTAAAATTGCCATGGGCTTTTGGACCGTCCCTTTTTCTGAACATATGAATTCAAATTTATAATACTATTTGTTAAGACACATGCCCTTTCCGGAAAAACATATAAGAAGTTTATCACATTCATTTGCAACACTAATATTTATGCACTTTTTTTTCTGATTGGACTTCCCCATATTAAAAGTTGATCTGATCAGTCACTTCATTATGCTTAAATTTAAACTACCAATCTTATATTGAAGAAAAATGTCTTGCATGTAAGGCATGTATTGTACTATCAGTATATATGTAACGATAGTTATGGAATTGATTGCATTGAACAAATGATAATCAGGTCATATTTAAATCTTTCCATGAATACATTTTCTTTTCTTCTCGTGTATTTCACAAGTCTTCTAACTCTGGCTTTCTCCTAGATATAAAGAGTATCATCTCCAAGATTACCACCCTTGGTTTTTGAAAGAAGTGAGCCATGAGAATTATTTGTGCTTAGCTTCTCATCATTTCCATCACTTATAACATCCTTTGTCTGATTCTTCATTTTCTGATTAGCTAAACAACACTAACAATTGGAAACATTTGAAGAGTTGCCTTGTGAAATCTGATAACTGCAATAACCTGCAGAGAAGATACAAGGTTCACTTCCTGAATCTACTTGGCATCATTTAGAGATTCTTAATAATCTGTTCTGACAAATATTTAAATATTGGCAGACATTGAAGAAATATAAAGAGGCAGAATTGACTCCCATTGAAGCTGGTTGCTGCCGCCCGCCATCTAAGTATGTACATTGATGTCCGTTTAACTAAATTAATTTCATAATTTATGTTTTCCAAGTAGGGTAAACCACCATTAGGGTTTCCATTAACGTAACAATAATATAAATACAAAGTTATATGGATATTATAAGATCTGATTACCCATTTACAATATTTACAATTTTAATACTCCCCTTCAAGTTGAAGAGCGTAAATCAAATAACTTTAACTTGTTACACAACTCTTTGAAGGTGTTTGGCACTAAATCTTTTGGTAAGGATATTTGCAAGTTGTTTTGATGATCTTGTATAAGCCATGCTAATGATCCCTCTTTCCATAAGCTCTCATAGATGGTGGTAGTCTATCTTAATATGCTTTGTGTGCTCATGGAAAGTAGAATTGCTGGTGATATAAATAGCTATTTGATTATCACAATGCATAACTATAGGAATAGAAACAACACCAATTTCTGTAAAGAGTGACCTCAACCACATCATCTCACTTGTAGTTTGAGATATGAACTTATATTCTGCCTTTACACTTGACTTTGATACAACATTTTGTTTTTTACTTCTTCAAGTAAAAAGATTTTGATGATGAAAGGGTAGATATTTTCACTAGGAGATTAGGACCTAGCATTTTTTAGTCTTACGTAACAAGCTGGGCATAACAGATATATATACTCCAACTTAAGAGAGAGTGTAATGCTTAATGTTAGATGTCAGATATATTCTTGTATTAGTATAATATGGGGTGCTTTATGTAAGTTGTCCTATAGATATTTATGTACTCTTGTATAGTTTTCATGTAATCAATTGAATACCACTTTCTCTCTCCACCTTTCTTTATTTGGTATCAGATGGGGTGCTTTATGTAAATTGTTCTGTCGATATTTATATACTTTTGTATAGTTCTCATGTCATTAATAGATTACCATTTTCTCTCTCTACCTTTCTCAACTCTTAATATTATAATGTATTTGACTAACCGGATATCCATTTATTGTGATTCATCATCTCACCCTGATGAAGTGATTTTGGCTCTCCTTTCTCTCAAACTCACATATTTTATTATGGATTATCAGCAATAGTTTAGTGACATTTGTTTCTAGGACTCCTTTTTTAGAGCTTTCAAAAATTTATATTTGCATTTATGAATGCATACTTGCACCAAAGTTGGAATTTATTTTGTCCACCTTGCGGCACAGTAATTTATGTAATTTATGGATCAAATTGAATACTAGAAAAGAAATGGGCAATTTCATGAGAGGTTATGTATGCGTGCTTTGCAATCTTTCATGATGGTTTTTATTGCTTTTAGGTGTGGCTATCCTGCTAGAAATGCCTCTTACTATGACTTGAGCTTCCATCCTTCCAGCAACAACAATGACTGCAAGCATTATAAAAATGCACGAAGTATAAAATGTTACAACTGTGATTCTTGCAAGTAAGCTCTCGACTTCTGTCCATAAAACTTTTAGGTTGTGGTTTCTTGTCTTTCTGTATCTTATTATATCTTTTTATTATCCTGCTTAGGGCTGGTGTTGCACAGCATATGAGAACTGAATGGAGGGTGGTTGCAATATTTAACTTGGTTCTGTTCTCTGTTTTGGTGAGTTTATTTTGTTTTTGTAGACTCGGGCATTGCTGCAATCAAATTAAATATCTCCAAATAAATTCATGCCCAACCAAGGAATATTGGTGATTCAAAAGTTCTTTACTATTAACCACTATATTAAAACAAGTTGATTAATGTGAACACAACTCATTATATACATGTGAAAATGCAAAAGATAGGTAAAAATGGAATGATTCTATTAGCAAAGAAAAGACCTCTATATATGGAAACTACATAAAGTGGAGGAATCAAATTCAACTAATGTGAGACTAAATCCATATAATACACAAATAACTCTAATACATCATTTACTCTCACTCTTCTTCAAGTTGGAGCATCACAAACTCAATAACATAATAGACTCAATAACAACTCAACATAACAAGAAATAGTAGATACATAGAGGAATATAGAAAAATCAATTGCTGTAGTAAAAGTAATATATTGATAGGACACTGGAGGAAGAAGAGGATGATAATGAGGTGTGATCACAGGAGATAGAGTAGGAGAATAAGAGGAGGTGCTCGAGGGTAGGAGGGAGGGGGTAGAGAAGATGAAGATGATTTTAGTTTTCTTTTTTCTTATAAAAAAATCTCAGCTAACCATCTTATTAAAATTTTTATTTTCGAGAATTAGATGCACCACCAGAAAATAAATATTACTTGGTGATGCCAACTAGCACCATTTTGTATGACTGATAAGATACTGGCATTCATTTTTGTGGTTGCAGTCAGCTGTTTATCTTGTTGGTTGTTGTGCTAGAAGAAATGCTGCAAGGAATTCGTCCAAGGCATGAGAACAATGGTCTCTTCTGCTGAATTCCACTTGTGAAACTTCTTCCCAGAGTAATCTTTTATACTTTGAGCTACAATTAAAGTTTTATGATATGAATCCATAGTTTCATACTTTTCTTTGAATTTTGAGATTTATAAGCCAACATTTATTTCACCTTCCTCTTTTGACAAAAATATCATGTGACTTCATAAATTTGAACTTTTATGTAATAAGGTTTTTAGAATGATTGACATATCTCTCTTACATGATAATTTATACTTAAAAAATCATTGTCCTTTAGATTACTACTAAAAGGTGATCCTGAAAAATTTCTCATTTAACTTTGAGTGAGAAAACACTAACATTACTATTTAAAGTAATTTGAATAGTGAAGAAAATATAGGGTTGCATAGGGGGTGAAGTTACGAAGAAAAAGTGATGTTATTTAAAAAATTCTCATTTATTCTTTTTGAGAAGAAAAAGCTTTCTCCTGAAAAAAATTCAAAGTGATGTTATTTTGAAAATTGATAAAATTCTTCTGCAATTATGAACAAGAAATGTGATAGAAGATTAACAATAAATAGTTTTCCATCAAAAGGTTGATTCTTGCAAAGATTTTTTTTTGCAAAAATACCCCTAGATTTTATTCCTTGGACAGGGTTGGCCTATAAAATAGGAAAAAGTACAAGAAGATGTGGGAGACTAGACCAATACCTCACCAAAAAGGAAGGTTGATAGGCCAACCTGTAACAAGGAAAATGATATCCCCACATTAAGTACCCAAAAAAAAAAGCATAGGGTAAAAGTTGACCAGGGATATCAGACCAAAACTTCGGCCAACAAAAAGAACAGGTTGGAAAGGGAAAATTTTGAATTTTTTTTTGAATTTTCAGTTATTTGAACTTCTCGGAAAATGTAAAAAACTTTTTAAATTTTTCATCATTGCATGTATATATTTTTCTTGTTATTTTTCATGAAAATTTTTATTGGTGGTGAAAATTTTATCACAATGTACTCTTGACATCATGCATCTTGTCTAATCTTTTAAACTTGTGATTACATAGAAAATATGAAATTATATTTAAAATATTAAAATATAGAATATTTATAAATTTTAGAGATGAGATTAAGTAAGGTGAGATACACGTTTTTCAAATAAGTGTGTAATTTACGATGATGGTAATTTTTATTGTAAAATGTTAAAATTTGATAAATGTAATGTACACTGTTGCATTATTTAGTAATTAGTAAAGTTGTATAGTAACTATTATTTTAATAAGTTATGGCTAAGAAGTTCGTTAGGGTCTATTTGTATATGTCGGAAATATGAGAAATGAAAATTTATGAAAAGGAAATGAAAAATTCTAAAAAGTTAATTTTAAAAAATTTATAAAATTTATAAATTTTTTATATTTTAATATTTTAAATATAATATTACATTTTTTTTGCAGATATGAGTTTAGCAATGCTTGAAAGATATTAGATAAAACACATAATGTCAAAAAGTGTATTGTGATAAAATTTTTATTAACTATAAGAATTTTCTTGATTTAAAGAAATGATAAAAAAAATTATACTTGTAATGACGACGGATTTAACATTTTTTTAATTTTTTCACAATGCACAAACATCTTAAAAGTTAAATTTTTTTTTAAATTTTTTTTTTTCAAAATTTTCGACTGTGCACTACCCCCCTCCCCCCCTTGGTTGCCTTTGTTGGAGAAATATTTCTCTAGGCTTAGATGATTCAAAATTTAATATACATGATAAAAATGTTATTAAGGATTTGTAGGTAAGTATTTAATGGATGTAAGAAGGACTGAGGAACATGAATAAGAAGTAATTAAATTTGATAAAACTTGAAAAAAGAATAATATGATTGAAGTTTTATTAGAGGTCGTGTCTAATTGAATTAACATGATTACGTTGTGTTGTTGATTGATATAACATGATTTGATAAGAATTTAGATGGTTTTACGAGAAATTTTCATGGTAAGTATTGAACAATAATTCTATATAAAATTGTGGAAAAATAAATGCAGATATTTTATCTTCTACAGGTAGACGTCTATGTTTTAGTCCAGATGTCCTGAATAAATTTTGGTTTTTTCAAAGTAGAAGAAAAAATATATAAAATAATAAAATCTCAATTAAAGTATTAAAAATATCTATATCAATAGGTCATGTCATGTCGTATTGATAGAACCTGAGTTTTTTTGGTAACTTGGCGTGCTTGATCTTTTGAACGGTGACCTAGGTACGATCTATCTTAGTTCCTGTCATGTCGAGTTAAGTTGGATATGATTTAATTTTTAATTATATTTTTAATTTATTAAAAATTAATATAATATTAATATAATTTTTAAATATTAAAATATTACTAAAAGTAAGATTTAAATCTACAACCATACATTTTTTATTAAAAAATTCAAATAACTAAGTTATATATAATATGTAGGGTTTAATGGTTCTGTACGTACCTACAGAAGTAAATTCTGTAGGTACTCGTTGGATGAAAGATTAACAGCTGTTTGATGAAGAGAGAGTGTTCGTAAAAAAAATACCCTGTGTGGAAAAAAATCCTCCCATCGAAGACACCCACGTAAAAGCAGTCCATTTATGTTACCAAAAAAAAAAAAACGATTCATTTTCCCTAATCATCCTCATCTGTGCAGTCCGCTGGAAGTCCTCTCGTGAAGGATTTACGATTTTAATGGTAGTGACGTACTGCATTTCTCAAGGATTTGAGATTTGAGATTCATTTGTCAAGGATTTTTTTGAAGTTATCGAATGGAATACGGAAGGACGTCAGTTAGCGTTAGATCTACCGAAAGGTTACAGGTTAGTTAGAAAAGTTGATTTTTAAGTGTATTGATTATACTTTCGTTTAACATCGGTTACAAGTTAGTTAGAAAAGTTGATTTATTAAGTGCATTGATTATACTTTCGTTTAACATGAATGAACATTTATCGGGGGAAAAATGTTTGCAACATTTTTGGGAAAAAAGTTAGACCAAAGTAAAATATGTTTAATCTGAAATATTACCCATCAATTACTCTGTGAAGTTATGAATGTACTTTGTTATTTAAAGTTATTTATCTTAGTCTGTTGGTAATTAAAAGGTCGTAATATGTATACCTTTACAGAGTGGTTGATAATTTTAATTAAATGTTGGTTGATAATTTCAAAGTCCCACTCCTTTATTGAAGCACTTTTAATTAAAGAATCAACCATTCTCGAATTGTCAAAAGTTATTGTATGATAAACAGCAAGTATAATGGCTCGAACAGGACTATTCTAAAATGCAAGGGCTTGATGACTTAGACTT